>JALBZB010000715.1:0-19736 GCA_038050625.1 Pythium sp. MPC-2022a | reverse complement strand
AGCGTGCGTCTCCCAACATGACCAGTTCACGATTCTGAGTGGGGAGGACGAGGTAGGTCATGCCCTCCGGATCCGCCTTCTTGATTAATTGTGTGCCGGAGATCAAAATGGAATATAAGTTGCCAAGCCAGGAAGAAGACACATGCCGGCCTTAGGAGGCAAGACAACGAGAGATGAAGTCGAACTATTGAGCATTTTAAAAAGAGTACACTTGATCAAATCAAGTGCTTTTTAATCCAAGATTCAAAGAGCTTAAAGCAAAAGCTAAAATGGCGTTTAAAAATGGGAAGTGTTGTTGGGCGTTGAAGGATGAGAATTAAAGGAGGATCTGTGCAGATCGATCTGGACGAATCCTCTGCGCTCACGAACCTGGGTGAAAGAGCTTTTAGGTTGCTTTTCTGATGATGCCATTTTATTTTCGAAAGAAGCCCAGAACATGCCTTTTCAGCGTTGCTGTGCGACTATAATGAGCGAATGCTGCCAGGCTGATGCGCAGCCGTCACCCTTTCCACTCTTCTCTGAAGATCGGTGGTTATTACCGACATAGCGACACATCACATATGAGCCGTTGCGCCGGATCACTGTGCTCAACATCGCCCGATTCATTTTTAAAGGGGACTGCTGGGCGGCAAAAGCGAGCGACTGAAGCGATCTTGAGGGGCGATTAGGGCATGGGATCTGACGCAGCGGCATAACGAATTTACACTTTCAATTTCGCTGAACACGTTCGAAGATCGCGCAGTTACCAGTACAAAGCAGGCATGTTCCTGTTTTCAAAGTCGTTTACAATAAAGAAGCTACTCAGCTCGCTTTGCTTTCAGAGTGAGGTGTTTAACACCATACGATAAAGAACCACACAAAAGCAAACAAACAACACGAGCAAATATCTGACGAATAACACCATAACCGCGTGTAATATTTTATTTTCATGTACTTTTTATTTGCCTCATTATTTAATATATTATAGATTGCTATCTCGACTCTCTCTCGACGCTTCGCGTCTCATCGTGCTTGGGGGAAAAGATTAGTCAATTCTGGTTGGTCTTGTGTACTCTACTCAGAAAACTCTGGTCGCTGGGCATCACCTGTCATCTAGGACCACAAGTAACCTCTGGTTGTGCTCCATGTCATGCAACTTATACTCCGGAATATACATATATAAATCGGTCTTGGACGGCATTGTGATTCGTGCGCCGCAGACACTTTTTCTTTTAATAAGAGTACAGGGAAAGGATTATTACAGGTGGGACACAGCACTTGCAAAGCTATTACTTGGCGTTGAAAGTAACCCGCTGCACGCCTCTAAGGGTGTCTCCAGTAATATCAGCATTTCTGTATTTGGTGTAGTGAACCCAAGAAAATGTGTTCGCATGTCATGTACAAAAAAAGCTTATATCTTGCGAGCACCGCTGAGCGAACTAAGACACTTGCTACTTCGTTGTTAGTGCTCTTCCACATTGTATCAGCGGCTTCTCTCCGAAAAAGGTCATAGTACTCTTTACGGTTGTTGCCTGTTATTTGTTGGAGCAAAAACCGTCCATCAAAAGGGACTTTTTAGACCTTACAAAGTCTCTTTTATCTTCGAGGCGCTCGAATAAAATAAAAAATAAGTTGTGCAAGAACCCTGTTATGATTGGAAGAAAATTCAACGGCCAAGACTGTGAAGATCGGTTTTAGGAACAAAAAAACGAATTACCACCTTTGAAACGGCAATCGATCCGATACCTTATTGTATAATTCGCATGAAACATTCACTCGACCGATGTGTATCAGACAGAATCGTGGACCTTGTGGATCTTATGAAGGAGAAGCGAATGCTGATTTCAGCTCGCTCTATGGCTAATGGAGAAACCAGAGAAAAAGCGATTCTGGATGGGCACTTATAAGAAAATATTGGAAACATCAGGTGTGTGGTGTGCACTTGAGAAAATCGAGCCATGCGCGTGTGTGCTTTCATATAAAAAAATCACATCATCGTCATCATTCAGGTGTACCAATCGCGTCGCCACTTTTCCCATTCCCAGCTTTTTATTGTTTGTTTGTGATGGCTTCCAGCTCTTCCTCTCTCGGAATTCTCAGTTGTTTTCGCAAAAGCGAGAACAGGCGGCATTTGCTATTTCCCACATCACGATGCGAAGCGCGTGGGACGATGGGAACTGCACACAATAAAAAATCAAACGAGCCAGCAGCGTTGAAGCAACCCAGTATCAGATGGCTTGATTTTGGCTGTGAGTGTGCCGCAACCCAAGCAGAAGAACTTGAAGCTTACTTTCATAAATAAATGATGCCTTTTGGAAAGAGCCCAGAGAACATTGTCTGTCTCGAAGCCATCACTTCTGAATTCTCCGGAGATCGGCGGTTACCGACATTAAGCCGTTGGTGTTCTGGGTCGTATCACTCATGAGATCTTTGGACAAACACAGAAAAGAGGAAATCGCATTGCCTGTCACCCCCACACCTCCCACGAGAATGAAACGGCCGTGCGTGCCTCTCATCCCATGCATCTCTGGCTGACTGACTGACTCGTTCCATCTTGAAGGGTTTCTCTTGCATCGCGGGCGAAAGGGAGCACAGATGAGATCTGACGTGGCATGACGAGTTTGAAATGAAGATTTCGAGTGTTGGCAAAAATGAAACTGTAAAAGTGATCTATTTTTTTCTTTTTCGACTGACTTGTCAAGCAAAATGATCGATCTCGCTGTCGCACAAATCGTTTCTTACTCGTGACTGCCAATGCTCTTGCGCGTTGCAAAAGTGAGAACGACGAACGCATCCATTCCGCACCATAAACGCAACATTCCATGACATTGGCAACATAATTGGTTTAGCCCATGGGCGTTTTGTCCACCAAGTCTTTTCATGAAATTTTCTACGAACCCTGTTTAATGGAGAGCTCTCTTTACGTTTGTATCAAATGTATCGAGTGAACAGGATCGCAGAAAAATAGAAGGCTGCGTCATATTTGGGCCATTTGGCACCGGCCGGTGACCCATATCGATATAAGAGGTGATACCTGATCCCGCCTATAATCCATATGAGACATTTTTGTGGTACGCAATATAAAGAGGGTCAAAACTGGGTTTGGAAATGGCACACCCAAATCCTTCCATCCACATACAAATACCTATACTAATCGGATACAAGAGGTGTAACATGCCTCCAACTTCCAGAAAAAGACACCCTGGATTGCAGTTTTCACTCAAAGTTTGTATGAGTCCTTAATGTAACGAAGTGTGCCTTTCACTTTATTAATTCGGAGGAGATAATTCCATGGTGGATTGTCTTGCTCATCCCTACGCCCGTTTATCTTGGGAACCCAATTATTTTTAGTGATAAACCCTTAAAATAGAAAATTTAGGATTCATTTTGAACTAGGTGCGTAACGTAACCAGCAATCACTGTTCTGAGGGATAAATCACTGATCGATTCAAGGTTCTGCATGTTATTTATTTATGCCCAGTCATTCAGCAATCGAAAGCAAACAAGAGCAATAATATGTGCATTGAAAGCGCTTTGAGCATGTGGAGCATTTTGACACTAAGTGCAAGGTAAGGAAGCGCTTTCGCGCTGCTTGCAACAAGTGCAATGCTCATTGCCTTGGCATGAGCGATATTGCAGATTGGACAGATGTGCTCATTACTATAGAACGGTGCCCAAAGTTACCGTAGATCACGACGAAGATCACGATGCAGTTGCCCCTCTTGTTTGTCGCTGGCACGCCGCGCCGAATTCGAGGCGCTGATGCGGTGTGCGCGCGCGTGTGCCTAAAAGCAGGGTGTGTTTAGACTCGTGTAAATATTATTTGTTTACAAAAAATATTAAGAGTCCTATGGTTATGTTAAGTTCGTGTATTAAGTTTACTTTCCGAACTTACCACCTCCGTTCAGCCAGCCAGCCAATGCCAGGCGTCCATCGAAGCGATACATCATTCAATACCGAAGGAGCAGCAAGAAGACACACCTGAGCGAACATGACGACGCTGGAGCACAAGAGCACGCAGTTCGTGACGCAGTTCGCGGCCACCGTGTTCGCGCAATGGAAACAGACGCAGGAGAAGGAGCTCTTCTGGCTCAACGCGGCGTTCCTGCGCGACCTGCTGGAGGAGGCGGTCGCCAAGCTGCCCAAGATCCCGCTCAAGGGCCACCTCGTGCGCGAGCTGCAGCCAGCCGTGACGGAGCTCAAGACGCTGCTTGAAGCGCACTACGCCGAGCACCAGAAGCTCGAAGGCGCGCTGAAGAAGAGCCCCAAGGGCAAGCACGCGCTCAAGCAGGAGCTGCTCAACGAGGAGGATGTGGAGCACGCGCTCGCGACCGCGGACGACGCCAAGCGACGCGAGCTGGCGGCTGTACTCGCGCTCGATGAGTTCGCCGTCGGCTTCCCCGCGACTGAGATCCAGAAGAAGCAGATCGCGAGTGTCGCGCAGGTTGAAGCGTACGTTACACAGATGCAGCGAATTAGTGCGCGCGGCTACGAGTCGCCGGACGAGCTGGCTCGCAAGCACGGCTTCTTCGTGCAGCGCATCGCGCAGTGCGCCGAGCAGCTCGTGGCCAAGTGGGCGGCGGACAAAAAAGGCAACTGGGACTGCGCGCCAACGGCGCCAAACTGCGTGGATCTGCAGAAGTTGCGTGTTGCGCTCCAGCAGATCGTGTCGTACGACGCCGTGGTGGACTCGGACTTTGGCAGCTCGAGCTCGGTGTTGTCAGCGCCATGGACGTCGTTCTACCGCCCGAACGAGAGCGCTGTGTTCCTGAAGATCGACTACGAGGCAGAGATCGCCAAGGTATTCGGCGTCCTGTTGACGCTCGCGATCTATTTCCCTATTGTGCAGGATGACGACGACGATGAAGCCACGAGCGACGAGTCCTCCGATTCGGACTCGGACAGCGACGACCAACCGCAGAGCTCGCAAGCGACGACACTGAGCGTCAAGAAGCAAGCGAAGATAGATTTCCTGGAACAGGCCAAGCAGACCGTGCGCCACGTGAACTTTGCGTCCAAGAAGCGCGTGGATGCGCCGTGGCTCGTCGCGGTACTCACGTTTGTGCACCAGCTGCCAAAGCCGAAGAGCTACAAGGAAGACGACGACGATGACGAGCTGGCGCTCGTGGCAGCTGACCAGCGTGCGTTGCAAGACTGTCTGAGCGACGTGTACTCTCGCGCTTTCGCGAACGCAGACATGTGGGAGAACTGCTCGCTCGGTCCGGACAGCAAGACGAACGACTGGCAGCTGTTCCAGACCGTGGTGTGTCTCCGCCACGCCGTGCAGTTCATGCGCTCGGAGCGCCACCAGTCCATCCCGTCGGTGACCACTGCGATGGCGAAGCTGGTGAGCGTGCCGCTGCCGCCGAGCTTCTGGCAGCTGCTCGCCCACGCGAAGAAAATGCACGCGTCCCAAACGCCGTTGATGCGCGAGGCGACGAAGAAGCTCTCAAAGAACAAATCCGCCAAGACGGCGAGCTCGCTACTGAGCGCGACTGAAGTGATGATCGAGGAACTCGTGGCACTTGCTGAGGTATGTTGCAGAGTTTGGGCGGTCATTTTGTCGTGATGGGAGTGTATTGAGTCTAACTTTTGCTCTTTTTGTATGGTGCAGAACTACGATGCGTTCCTCAAGCACAACCCAGACGAATCGTTCGTCGCCACCGTTCGCGAGACGGCCGACGCCAACAGTAACGAAGCCGCCGCGGAGGGTGGCTCGCTCTTCTTCTTGGACAGCGTGGGCGGCAAGAAGAAGAAAGAGACGGGCAGCAAGCGAAAGCAGCCAGCGGTAGTGGCGTCTGAAGGCCGCTCCACGAAGCAGAAATCCGCATAGACAAGCGCCTGATAGTTAGTGTCCTCCTCCTCCTCATCCGCCCCAATTTATAATCGCTTTGCCTTGCATCCTCCGTTCCCAATAGACTGCGTACAATGTTTTCCATTTCCACCATGTGTGTGACGCTACACCATAGTGATTGGCGTCGTTTCGTGATTGTTGCTTTGCTTCTCATTCTGAGTCTGCGGCGTCGCAGCCAATCAATCGATGGTCTGAGACTCAGACTCAGACTCAGCTGCCCACCTCACTTTATTTTGGCTGGAAGCGGACACCACTCACACGCACGACAAGTACTAGCGAGCATTAGACAGACATAGAGAGAAGAGAGCGATGGCGCAGGGCAAAGGATACCTCAAGAAGTCGACCAAGAACGTCAAGAACGCGAGCGCCAAGCCGTCCAAGAAAGCCAAGGCGTACGGCCACAAATTCTCCGCCGCCAAGTTCACCAAGAAAGGAAGTACGTGCTCGTAGAGAGTGAGCGAAGAGCTACGTTCGCGTTGCATGCCTGCTGCTGATTGTCTGTCTGTCTGTGCGCCAACCCGACAGAATGAACTTTGTAACTAACCGCGCTCTCTCTCGTTCTCTCCTTCGCTTTGTATGTGATTGCGCACAGACCCGACGACCGAGGTGCGCCGCAACGAAGGCGCGTTCAAGAACCATGGCGACAAGTCCGTGACGGGCTTCATCAACCGCAACATCGAAGAGACGATGGCGAGTCGCGTGCTGCAGGCCGGCACGGCGTTCTCGCTGCCTGACATCAAGGCGGCGGGCAAGGAGCGCCTCAAGGAGATCAACCAGGCGGCGCGCACAAAGAAGCGCAGTCGCGTGGAGCAGAAGCTCAAGGCGCTGGAGAAGTCCATCAAGGAACAGGACGAGGGTGTGTCGCGCACCAAGCGTCCCACGGCCGCCGCCGTCGTCAAGCACGATTAGATGCTCAAGTAAGTGCGGGCGAGAGCTTTTCGTGTTGCACGCTACGTTTTATTATAGTATTGGCCCATTTAATAGTACTTTTTGGTGGATTCGACTCGGGCTGTTTGCTTGCTTATTTTGCATTTACCGCCCCGCTCGCGCTCGGCTTGGGCTTGAAGGTCGTAAAGTTCGGGAACAGGTGCAGCAGCACCTCGTCCGCGACGCTGAAGAGCAGATTCTTCACAAACACCTCGTGCTGCAGGAACTCGTGCAGCTTGAGCGCCGCGTTCTCACACGACGTCTCACCGAAGAGCGACACGAGCGTCGACGGGAAGCTCGCGAGGATCGCGTCCAGCGTCTCCTTCCGCAGCGTCTGCATCTCTTGTGCGTTGAGCGTCGCGGGTGGTACAAGCGGCGCCGGCGCGTCAGGATCCGGGAACATGTACTCGCGGAAGTCCACGATCATCGCTGCCATTTTCTTCACGTCCGTGAACGACAGATACTGCTTCTCGAGCTTGCGAAAGTGGCTCGCGCTCAGAAAAGCCTTGATGAACGACCGACTCATCGCGAAGAGCTGCCGCCGCACCATGCCGATGCCGTCGAACTCGAACACTTCGCCCACGACCGCAAAGAGACTCACCTCGAGCTTCTGCAGGATGCGCATCTTGGTCTCCTTGGAGCTCGTCTCCGGCGCGACCCACTTCCCCTTTCGCCACTTGCCGTTCTCCATCATGAGCACCGGATTACTGGTACTTCCTCCGCCTCCACCAACATTGCTGCCACCTCCGGTGGTAAATGGCGACCCAGACGCGGCCGTGGGTGAGAGCGGATACTCGCCGCAAAACTCGGTCGCAATCGATCCATTGACAATGGGTGACAGCGGGTGGAGACTCAGGCCCGAGTTCGCAGCAGCCACGTTCATGACGTTGCTCAGCAACAGGAACTTTTGCACCACGGGGCTCTGGCAAAGTGTATCGCACGCCAGCAGGCTCTGCATAAACTCTTCCAGCACGTACAGGCGTTTGTCGTACGAGAGCGCTGCAACAGGGATGTTCTTGAAACTCGGTTCGACAGCGAGCAGCTCCATGTAGTCCACACCCTTCCAGTGGCACGCGTGGCACCCGGCACCGTACTTCTTCTCCTGTTTCTTGAGCTTCTCGTGCAGGTTCTTCTCCAAGACTTCAAACTCCTGGAACGTCTTCACGACACTCCACGCGTAGGACGCCTCGTCTTTCACAAACACGGTGATCTCAAACTTAGGGGTCGCGGCATTTTTGCTACTACTGGTGCTGGTTGCTTCAGGATCACTGCCACCACTACCAGAGGTGTTGGCTTGGCTGTGTGAGGCTCCATTACCATTGCTGGGGTTGGCCGAGTTGCTAGTAGCAGACGCGCCATCGCCAAGACTGTCACGATCTCGCTCGCGCATAAAATACTTGCCCACGTGCGCCTCAATCTTGAGTTTGTACTTGCTCGTGAGCCGGTCGTAGCACGAGCCGCACACTTGGGCTTTCTTGGACGCCTCGAGCGGCGGGGGGAACACCAGGAACGCGAAAAAGTTGTGGCACGAATTGCACACGCGCTGCTGGCAGCTCTGGCAAGTGGCGGATGTGCTGCAGCTGCTGCTTGGCCCTCCGTTCCCAATCAGCAACGGCGAGAGACAGCGAAAGCAAAGATTGTCCTCGTCGTCCACATCCAAAGTCAATCGTCGATTGCTGTCTTCAACAGTGGTGGATCCGGTAGTGGTCGAGCGAGTCAGCGCCAGCGCGGTCTTCACTTCTTTATCCGATGTCGCAGTGTTCGATCGCCGCAGCAAAGGGATGGAACCACGCTTCTTCCTTCCGGGTGACTCCGTCTTCTTCGGCGTGAGCGAAAACTTGTCAGGGCTCTCTAGCGCCAGCGCCAGGTCTGCGATCGGACTCGAGAGCATCGACTTGTCAAAGCTGCTCGACCGCCGCTTCATCAGCGTCCTGGGCGACGCGACGACCGCGGTGTCGTCTGTCTTCGCTTTCCCTCGTTTCGACGAGTCAAAGAAGTTTTTGATGTTGCGGACTTTGCCTGCGCCAAGCGTGACGACAGTCGAAGTTGGAGCCACTGGCAGTGACGCTGCGCCGAATAACGCTGGTGGGGGCGACGAGACCGTCGGTTTTTGACCTTTACCAATAGAGTACGAGGTTGATCGAGCTGTTGATGCAGGGTTGGGAAAGGACATAGGGCAAAGCGAGAGGACTGGGGGCAGCTGTCGCCGTCTTCGAACCCACTTGCGTCTGCGGACTGAGTCAAATTTCTTCTCTTTGTCGTGGAAACGGTCTTCGTAAGTCTTCGCGTACTCCCACAACTGGCCTGGAGCGGCGTCAACGTCGAGCGCCGAGTCCATGCTGCTGCTAACAGTCTGCTTCTTGGTTTCGAGCGTCCACTCACCTTCCCAGATCCACTCGGACGATGGAAGCTCATGCCATCGCTTGTCGTGCGTTTTCGTCCACCCGTGGATCGGGACGTACCGCTCGATCTCCCACACGCTCTCCAAGACCCGCACCGCAGTGGCGCTGCTGTTGGAAGCACTTCGGTTCGCACGCGTGCTCGACGGCGACGAGACGCCAAATGCTTCGTCCATGTCGCTCTTCCTACCCAGCAAGTAGGGGATCTCGAGCGCGATCGTGAGTTTGTTGAGCTGGAACAAGCTCTTGAGCACACTCTCCATCAACTTGCCGTCGCGGAAGACCGATTCGTCGTGATCGTAAAAGCGTTTCGTGAGTTTCTGGTTCAAATGCAGCGCAGTCACGTACTCCCAGAGCATACCTTTCTCTAAAGCGACCAAGATCCACTGGATACCACGTGTCGAACAGAAAGAGTCACTGTCCGCGCATTGTGGACACTTGGTGGATACAAACTTCCAGTGTTCGTTCAGGAACGGAGTCTCGGGGCGGTCCTGCGCAAGGTAGTTCCAGTAGTGCTGGCTGCCTCGTCGTCCACTGTTGCCGCTCTTCATGCCCGGTCCTCTCGGCGACGCGAATGACAGTTGCGCCATCAAGTCGTCTTCCTCCAGATCGCCATGAAAACCCGAGTACCCGAGCATGAAGACATCCTCCATCGCCGACAGAAATTCAAAGAGTTCCCGAGATCTTGCGGAGCTGCGCATCTCCGGACGCTCGCGACACATTTTGACGTAGCTGGCGATCGTCTTGTCCAGCAACTGCACCACGCGCTCTCGTACCATCGGCGCTGACTTAAACGGATCGTCGTCGACTTGTTCTTCCTCTTCGCCGCAGTCATCATCAGAGTCAATGAGCTCCTCATTGTCAGGGTCGTTCGCACAGGTGGGCGATGGCGGCTCGGAGGAATCCCCGCCACTCATGTTCAAATCGTCTTCTGTGAGCGGTGGGGGCGTCAGAGCGTCATCGTTCGAATTCGTGGGCGTCATGGGGCTCATCATCATCGGACCGTCGCCTCGTCGCAGCGCTTTTTGGAACAGCATCCCCGGTTTCTTCATCATGCGCGCCGCCGCCTCCTTCGATGAGAAGCCGCTGCCGCTCGAACCTGGCGTCTCTGGGTCATTCGGGTGTCCGCTCAGTGTTCGGAACCTTCGCTTCACCTTATGAATGGAAGAGTTGAGACTCGAACCGAGATTCGCCTTCATGTTCTTGAGGTCGTCGATGTGACCGGCATTACCATTCCCAGACTTGGACCCTCCCGAGGACGACCCTGGCAGGAATGCACGCGGTGTCTTCAGACGCGATGCCCTTGGGATGCTGATTCGGTCGTCGAGGGACGAGAACAAGGAGCCAAAATGCTGTTTCCGCCCGCGACCGCCATTTGTCGTCGCGTTGCTGTTGCTAGAGGCGTTCGAGTTAAACACCCCGTCTCCTAGTTCATAGTTTGCTGCATCGGTCCAGTCCTCTCCGTCAAAGACAACCTCTGCCGTTCCGCCAGTAGCCGAGGACGCTGCATGGCTGACGGCGTCCACGACAGCTAGAAACGCGGCTTCCGCATGCTCGCCGCTTCGTTTCGTCGCCTTGTAGAGGAAGGTTCTCGTCAGGCGCAGCTTGTTGAGCGTCATCCCGACGCCGCCTGTCGACGAACTAGGGACGTGTCCGTTGGACGAAAGCGATCCGATGCTGTCCTTGTCAGCCAAGATGGACCGGAGAGCGGTCAGCACCAACTCGTTCGCATACCGAGACTGCGAGTACTCGGCCATGGGCTTGAGGATCTTCAACGTCACAGCTTCACGCATGAGATTCATAACCATCGACACAAACACGTTCGAGTCGTACTGGTAGCCGAGTTGAGGCTTGAGCTGCACGAGCACCTGGGACGCAACGTGGCGCAAGTATATCACCTCGGGGCTCTCATGTGCAGGTTTCTTCGATGAAGAAGACGCGGTGCTTGAGCTCACTGAAGAGCTACTGGCAGCAGAAGACGACGACGACGCTGTTGCACAGCCTGGGTGGAGAAACGGGGACTTTTGCGCGAACGCCGCGACGTACTCTTGTCGTTTCCGCAGGTTCTCATCGCTTTCCTCGCCCTGGAACACCTCTGGGGAGTCCTCTTCCAGCTGGGCGTACGCCTCACGGAACCAGCCGAGGTGCAGCCGCAGCATCTCAATGGCATTCGCGGCGATCACGAGCGCCTGCGACGAGTCGATCTCCAGCACGCGCGCGGTCAGAGCGCCGAGCAGATCTGCAAGCAAGAACTTAAGGTCGTTCGGAAAGTCCTCGTTGCTAGGCGAGATGGGCTGGTACCAGTACGAGACGTAGTCGCGGATCGCCAGCTGTACGAAGAGCGCGATCTCGTCGCAGATCTCCTGCGGCAGGTTCCAGGACGTGCGCAGGTGTGCGCCGATGGGCAGACGCTTGATCACTTTCAGCTGGAACCCCGCGTCCATGATGCCCATGGAGTTTGAAGGAGCGTTCAGTCCACCGCCGTTGAGGACACTACCGTTGCTACTGCCGGCAACTGAACCGCCGTAGCCATACCCATAATCGACGCCGTTGAAGCTCGTCCGCCCGCCGCTGCTGGAGCGATGGCGGTAGCGCTGGTAGAAGTTGAACTTGGTCCATGTCTGGTCGTAGAGCTCCTGCTCCTTCTGCAGCTGGTACGAACGCAGCACCCACCAGAAGCTGCCACTGCCGACGAGCATGACCGCGAGCTGCAGCACGCGCACGAAGAGCCAGTAGACTGTGCGCAGCACTGCCAGCAGCAGCGCGTGCTGCGTGAGCGCGAGCAGCACCACGAGCGCCGGTAACACGTGCCACACGAGTCGCGTCCGCAGCGCCTCCATCACGCGCTGTTTTTTTCTCTTGTAGCTAAAGCAGTCGGCTCTTGTACGAAGCGCTATTATGCACACGACGCCTGGTAATAAATGGTATGGGAAAGTCAACTCTGGATTGAGGATCCCACACATAATAACAGCCATAGTAAACAAGTCAGTACGTTAAACAGATATATAAACCATCGTGAAGCTTCCGCGAGGAGGCCGCCAGTAGCGCACGAGAGACGTACGCTGCTCATGCGACGCGCGCCTAACAGCGTCAGCGTATGAAGAGAGAGGAGGACGCGAATAGCTCAATGGAAGACACACTCACTCACACACGCAAGAGGCACGAGGGCACCACGTGGGCGAAGCGGCTAATGGATGCCGAGCAGCGGGCGTTTTCACAGTCAGCTCTTCCAGGATGAGGGGGAAAAGAGCATCCATCTCCCTCCCTTCAAAGTGGGCGTTGTGATGATTTGCAATGAGTTGTTATGTGTTTTCTCATGTCGTGATGTGTTATAATGTGTTGTGCAGCTGTTGTGTGTGGTTGGTGGCGTCCGCACAGTCGGTTAGATTACACTTTCAATAGAAAACGCGCAATATATATGATATATTTCCAATAGGCTCGCTCAAGTCCACATTCTGCTATTTCAAATCCGTTATATTTCAATTTTTTAAATATATTCGCAACATACTGTATAAATACGGATACGCTCCTCTTGCTTGTGTGTGTGCATTTTCCTGCCCCAGCATTTTGGTGGAAGCAACGCAACGCAAAGCAGCAGCCAAGATGAGTCTGTGGCGTGGATCCAGCGCGCTTTTGCGCACGACCAGCAGCAAGGTGTGGGCCTCGGCGGCCCCACGCGCGACCTTCTCCACGGCCGCGACCGCCTCGGCCCCCGCGGCGGCGCAGAGCGCGATCTCGCTCGACAAGAAGGAGTGGTCGCCAGAGAAGAAGCGCACGGGTCTGCTCGCCGTCAAGGTCGGCTGCCTGCCTGTGTGGGACCACTTCGGCTACCGCCACAACTGCACGGTGCTGCAGGTGGAGGAGTGCCAGGTGACCCAGGTGAAGACCGCGGACCGCCATGGCTTCAACGCCATCCAGCTCGGCGTGGGTCTACGCAAGGCGCGCAATGTGACCAAGCCGGTGCTCGGCCACTTGGCGAAGGCCGGCGTGCCACCAAAGCGCCAGCTGCAGGAGTTTCAGGTCTCGGAAGACGCGTTGTTGCCGCTCGGTAAGGAGTCCTCTCAGTGTATATATGTGGAGTCGATTACTGGTCCCAGCAGCCAAGTGACTAACTTCTGTCTGTTGTTTGAATAGGAACCACGCTCTCGGCTCTCCACTTCACGCCTGGTCAGTTCGTCGATGTCTGCGGCACTAGGTAAACATCATCTGGATATGAGAGGATACAAAGTAGTGATAGTAATGACTAACGCGTTCTCGTTGTGCTTTGCCTACTATTTCAGCAAGGGCAAAGGCTTCCAAGGTGTCATGAAGCGCCACAACTTTGCCGGTCAGCCGGCATCGCACGGTAACTCGAAGACCCAGCGTCACATGGGTTCCACGGGTCAGTGCCAAGACCCGGGCAAGGTGTTCAAGGGTAAGAAGATGCCTGGCCGCATGGGCGGCGAGCGCGTCACGCGCGACAACCTTTGGGTCGTCAAGATCGACTCGGAGCGCAACCTGCTCTACGTCAAGGGCACGGTGCCAGGCAGCAACGGCGGGATTGTGCGCGTGACCGACGCGCGCAAGAAGAAGCCGATCTCGCCGCTGCACTACCCGACGTTCATTGCCGCCCAGGGCGAGGAGATCCCAGCGGAGATCATGGCTCCTCACGGCGACTTGGACCCATACAACTACGACGAGAAATAGAGAAAGCAGTCGACCGGTGAACAGCGTACACACAGTGAGTGGGTGAACAGGGAGAGCATCATCATCTCGCCAGCAACCAGTAACCAGTCAGTCAGTCCGTCCGTCCGTTCGGTGTGCCATTTAGCCTGCCTTTCGTCTGCCAGTAATCCGTTTGCTCCACATCTTCGTGTTCAACCAGATCTCTTCAAGTTCTGTCTTTGGCTGCAAAGCGGACAGGGACGGACCGACAGAGAGATATGGACCAGTGAACACGCGCGAGTGATGGAGAGTGCAGTGGAGAGAAGGGCTAGTGGAAGGCGTGAGTGGGTGAGCGAGTAAGTGGGCGAATGGAGTGGGGTCTTGTTACTGCGAGGAGCTCTGCGGTAAATAAAAGCACAAAATACAATAAAAACAAAACAATACAGATCCGGTCTGGTGGGTGCGCTCGGTAACGTATATATGGTATTGGATATAAAGTACTAATGATGTGGCCAACGATTGATTGATAAATTGGTCCATCCCTGGAGCGCGCAAGTGCTGCACGCCGGGACTCATGGGGTGCAACCCACCACCTGATCATCGTCGTGCTGACTTCTTCACAACAGTGCAGCGTGCAGTCCATTCAGTGCGAGGCGGAGTGACACAGTAGCTAACGGCGGCGCAGCAGGACACTTTGGTGAACGTTCTGGGTGCAGAGTACACTCGTTCAGATTGGAGCTGCTCGCTGGCTGGCAAAACTGCTCTTATCAGGTATTGACCTCCACGATCCATCCCGCCACATGAATCGTCGCTCCTATTGTAAAGTAGCACACGAGGACAACAACGAGACGATTTACCGAACGAATAGCCTCATCACCGCTCTTATTACGAGCCTTCTTTCAGGTTGTTCCATTTCTCTTCGGAGCAGCGAAATACACAGGGTAACCTGGGAGGAGGAAGAGGGGTACAACAGTATTAAAGGTGATCGATCTTTCGATTCGCGAGTCGGAATCGAAAGTCGCAGTGGCAGCTAGCAGCATTTGTGGCTCTTGGGTGTTCTGCCCAATTGCTGACTGGTAATGCTGAGCAGAGCGCTATAGTATTATAGATGCCATCCGTGGTCGCCACATTGCTCAGGGATCTTAACGCCCACATCCGCACTCGATCGTTTGCTTGGTTGATACAAACATTGGAATCGAGCGCTCATCTGCTTGTTTACCAGCAGCAGCAGTAGCAATTGCGTGGTCGCAGCCAAAGTATCACATGAGCTACAGGAAGGTGGTGGCCCCCAATAACAAAGCGAACACCTTGCAATAATACTTTCAGTTCCCGCAAAGGCCGGCGCCTGCCTTGGACTCATAGAGAGCGAGACCATCCGGGGTAACGTGGCTTTTACATCCGCGCCGACTGTAGCTATTCATGCGGTGAAACGAGGCGCGACAGGAACGAGTAGTCAGATGCCTCTCCTCCCTCGCCACTCAAAATACCTACATAAAAATAATACAACGTCAAATATTATACATTATGACACAATATTTTACCTTTTTAAATATGTTTTTGAGCCACGGTTTCTGGTACGCATTACAAGAAACCTTCCATCACGCAGCGCTGCGTAAAAGTATCCGCCCAGCTGGTTCACCAGGAGCACCGAACGGCGGATACCAACAGGACAAATGGGTGCGTGGGCTCGCATAACCGCTCGAGCGCTACGCGTAGCCGCCCAGCTGGAAGACGCGCTCTTTTCCTCAAGCGTGTGCTATTACAGACCGAGTGGCTATGAGTAAAGGCTCCTACAGTACGTGTATTACCAGAAGTGCTCGCGCGCTCGTCTGTCTGCCAGTCTGCGCGTCATGTGGTGAGCTGCGTCTCTGCATTTCGATGCTTTTACATGTGAACGATCGATTCAGCGAATGATTCAGTGAGGGGAGTGGGGTTTGGCGACGGCCACGCCAACAGCTACGATCATTCGTCGTTTTGCGCTGCTTCACCGCGTCGAACCCCGCATCTCCCAGTCGCCACCACCCTCCTTCCTGTCTCCTTCTCGTTGTGTCTTCCGTGCGTGAGTCCGTGTGAGTTCCTAGTTCGTTTGAATCAGTCCCAAGTATCCCCAAGTCCCCAAGTCAACCTTAAACAATGTGGAACTCCATCAAGATCGTAGCTCTGGCCCTCGTGGCGCTCAGCAGCGCCAACCTGAACGTCAACGCGCAGGCCACGACGACGACCACCTCGACCTCCACGTCCATCTCGACGTCCACCACGACGGTGTGCCAGGTCGGGGGGCTCACGGTCACTAACAACTACCGCTACGTCGCCGGTCGCCATGGTATCGAGGGAAGTATCTACGCGACCTGCTCCACTGACAACAAGCCCAAGTGCTTCGTCGACACGCGCGTGCGCGACGCCGCCAGCGCCGAAGCCGTCTCCTGCGACGACGACGTCATCCACGAGAGCCGACGCCGCCTCGGTGTGTATTTGAGCGGTTCAGACCACTACTGGCCTCAGGGCGTCGCCTGCTACAGCTACGGGTCGTCCTTCACGGCGACGCAGCAAGGCGTGTTCACCAGCGCCATGAACGAGTACCACACCAAGACCGCGGTGCGTTTCGTGACCCTGGACGAGTGCAAGGCCCAGTACCCAACGGCATGTGGCGGATGCACGCAGCACTTCCAGATCGTGAATGCCGCTGGCGCGAACGACTGCTACGCCACGCTCGGGTACGCGCCGAGCGCGCGCATGGACCTCAACTTTGGCTCGGGCTGCTTCAACGGCGACGGTGGCTTCCGTGTCGCGGTGCACGAGCTGGGCCACGTCATTGGGCTCATCCACGAGCACACGCACCCAAACCGCCAGGTTGTGGTGCTGCGCTCGGACCTCACGCTCAGCCCGGACAACTACATGAAGGAGAAGAACGGACTGACGACGTCGTACGACAGCGGCTCGGTCATGCACTACTCGCGCGAGACCGGCATCTGTATCCCGAAGGGTGCGAACACGGTCTACTGCGACATCGACCAGAGCGAGAGCGATGGCTGCGTCGTGCCTACCGCCGACATGTGTGACACTACGTACGACGCTGCTTTTGGTCGCGCGACCACGCTGGCGGCCTCGGACATTGCGACGATCGCCAGAATCTATGGAAGTGGCGGCCAGGTGGCTGCTACTCCAGCGCCAACAACCCCATCGACGACACCTGTGCCAGTGCCTCCAACCACCCAAGCCCCACAGCCCCCCGTTGTGTCTCCAGTGGTGACCCCCGCACCAGTCGTGTCCCCTGTGGTGACCCCAGCTCCAGTGCCAGCTCCAGTGCCAGCTCCGGTGCCAGCTACCACTGAGCCAGTGACCGTTCCAGTCCCAGCCCCAGCTACCACTGAGCCAGTGGCCGTCCCAGCTCCGGTGCCAGCTACTACCGAACCCGTGGCTGATCCTTCCCCTGCGCCAGCTCCAGTGGCAGAAACTGTGCAGCCAGTCCAGGAACCAGTCCAAGGCACCACTGACGACGCGAGCAACTGGAACAACATGAACCAGCAGTCCCAAGTCACCTACCCAGGCGCGACGACCGAAGAAGTGGCCACCGCCGAACCTGCGGCGGAGCGCTCAACTGACAGCACCGCGACCGAAGAGGTGACCACCGCGGAGCCCGTGGTGGATCCTACGACTGACGACACTGAAGTGCGCAGCGCCGTGGCCACGACCACCACCATCACCGCTGCCACCGGAGGCTCGACGCCAGTCCAGGTATTCCCTCCAGCCTCAACCCCAGCTCCAGTGAACACTGGCGCCTCGACGGGAGGCAAGAAGCCGCACATCTGCGACTACTAATTCCGGGACTCATCCCCGGATGCTTAGACGCGAGAGTTGTGTAGACGCATCATGAGCCACATGCGAGCGAGCTGTTGTCGTCAGTCGGGCTCCAGTTGAACAAGGAACCAAGAGCGAGATTCTCGCGCTTTCTCTCAAACCCAACTCGGATGGCTCTTTGTACTTTGTTGTTGTTGTACCTTGTTGCTGTTTTGTATGGAAATTTGAATGTAGAACTGTTAAAAAGTCATCTTGCTCACCTCTACAAACGTCTGAAAACTGAGGTCAACTTTGTTGAAATTGGTCATAGATGAAGTCTGAAATGGTTGAATTTGGTTCTGTGACGACGGCAGATATGTGTGATAGAAATCGATTATGTGACGTCAATAGGGCGAACTCTATCACAGCAACAAGAGAGAAAAAAGCGACGACTAAAGCGACAATTTGAGACATCGGCCGTGGTCTCTTCCAACGTGCAAGAGCGCCGACAGCCGCAGAGAGAACGAGGCAAACGAGCCGATTGCCGGTATTTCGATGCAGCTCTGCAATTGAGGGCATTCGAAAAACAGGAAGTTTGTGATTCTTTCTCGGTTGATTGAAAGCGGTCTGAAATGGTTCCAAGCCTTCAATCTTTCAGACCATTTGCATCTCGGAAATGCGTCCGAAGACCCCGGACGGAGTTCCCGTTTCTGACTGAACCACTGGCGCCCGTGCTCGATACTGAAACATACTGATCACAAAGTTGTTTCGCAGTTCTTTGATGTGAAGAATTAATTCACGAGTCAACCTTGCCACCCGAGGTTGTCACCTTTCAGGTCGCTTGCATCTTTATGAAGGGCATTCAGGAATGAGCACACAGTAATAGCATGAACCGTACGATTGGGCTCTTTCGCAGTGTGTGCGTGCGAACCAGCAATTTTTTCTCACCGAGTCCTGTGATCGAAGACGTGACTCACCACAAAGTTCACTGCTGCTGTTGTGCATTTTGTTTGTATTGGTTCTGCCCTTTAATTCCGATCTCGTCGCTTGCAATTGAAGCTATCAAGGCTATTTGCTGACTGATAATCCAGCGCTCACACTCACGATCGCATAATCCACAGGGCTATTAGCCGCGCTCACAATGAAACGAGCAGAGAGTGATCCGCAGAGCAAACAGCAGCGAGCGCATCGGAAACGACTCGAAATGGCGCTCAAGAAGTACTCAGAAGTGCAGGCGGCGCTGCCGTCGGTATACGAACGCGGATTCGTTTTTCTCAAGCGCGAACGAGGCACACGATGCCCACTCGCTCGTTACACACACACGTCTAATGGGCGGGCGGTAGAGCTTCGCGAAGCGGCGAGCTGCTCACGCTGCATCTTGATACAACTATACCTTGACAAACAGACCGGTCGAGTGAATATGGAGCCACTACGTACTGTATGAACACAAGACCCACCGAAGAATCTGGCTGCTTTAGGGTGGCAGGCAGGTCGGTTCGGTCGTGCTGGCTCTGTCAGATCTGGAAGATCCACCTCTGGTAATGGGAATGGGTGAGAGTTTGTCGCATATCAAGTCAGTGAGATTTGATTTAAAGAGAGGTTTTATGCTAGCAATATATATTATTGTATATAAAAAGGGCAAGAGAATGTAACATACAATACGATTTGTTTTTGAAGAGGGGCTGATATGCTGAAGTGAAGTCTGTTTCGACGCACGCACCGTATGGGAAATGCTGGTGTTGTGCTCATATCCCGATCCAGGCTGGTCGTCCAGTAGCAGAGCAGGCGAAAAGCCCAACAGAGCGAACGTATTGTCTGCTGCCGATGGCTCGCTCGTTTGGTCGCTCTCGTACATTATGATCTGCCTCAGCGCATAGAGTTTATTTTTTTAAAGTGATCTGCTCCCTCTTTTCGTATGTTGCTGTTGGTTAAAATTGAAAATTTAGCGGATCTGCTCTCGCTTCTTGCCTCTCTCTTTTTGCTCTTTCCATACTGAACCTAAGTCACGGTGGCAAGCCGCCAACTTGGCTTCCGCTTGACCATGGGGGGGGGGGGGGGGGGTGGGGCGGGGTGGGGGGGGCCGGGGGGGGCCGTTTGGGCCCCGCCCGGGGCCCCCGGCGGGCGAAAATAGGGGGGGGTTGGCACCGGGCCCCCAG
>JALBZB010000714.1:0-19742 GCA_038050625.1 Pythium sp. MPC-2022a | reverse complement strand
AAGGAGCCGCCCTCTGGGCTGGCTCTCGCCGGCGTAAAGTACGTTCCAGCTGCAAATGCTAAGTTCAGCGAACCTTGGGTTCGGCTGTAAAACTATTGCGCGAACTGTGTTCGGCAAAGGCAAAGGCGAGTTGGGCTACGGCGGCGTAACCCAACGTGTGTACCCCGTTACACAACACTTCCAAGTCATATCGCAGAGCCATTTTTTTGCCAAAAGTCGTGATACGTTGATTTACCAATGTATCATGACTTTCAGCATTATTAATATAGTATCGAAACTTGAGTTTTCTTCACACAGGGAATGCATCAAGTTATGTCGAGCCATGAAATGATGCGTTTCGTAACTTGAAATATATGGCAACAAAATGATTTTTTGAAAGTACGTACCCCAAAAGGACGTAATGTTAGTATCATAAATCTTTTTAACCCTACGGGCCACAAAAGATAACCGGGTTTAAGTATAGGTTTCTTTTTTTCAAGTATAGAATAGTTTTATTTCAAACCGACGGATTTAGTTGACGTGGGCTGTTAGAAGGTGATAATTGTTGAATATGAACGATTTAGGATTGCCCAATCAGAAACGGGTCAAGGCATTCTCGTAATATAGGTGTGATATCAGTTCAAACTGGGAATATTCTTCACTCAGAATGGTTTGAATCTACTGATTTATGACGTTGATCCTTTTTCAAATGAGCGAAAGTGGCAACTTGTTTTCGCAGCTGCAAATCAAAATTGATTCAATAAGCCCACCAAGCAAATCAATTGCAAACCAAGTTTGCTTACGAATCAAATCGATTGTAGGTCACCATTTATTGTAGCGGAAGGATCCTAAGACAACCGCACTGTTGTTTTGGGTTTTGTCCACGAAAAATACACGCTAATTAAGCGATTTGTTTGGCTTACATGATGGCATAATGAACGATTCGATTGGTCCACCTCAAAGAGAACCAATCAAATCGTTCATTATGTCGCGCCACAAAAAGTGTCCAGTAACCGTTTGTATTTTCCTTCTATATTTGTAGTCCAGTTTCTAAAAATAGCTCGTAATCACATTTTAGCAGATTATAAATCTAGGAAAAACTCAGATTTAGAGTCTATGATTTAATGTCACCTCGATTTGTTCTATAAATTTCTTGTTCAAGTATGAGTGAAAAACCACTCAGATCAATGTATTTCGGTTAACAGCCGTGTCCATAGATTTTTCAAGTCGAATGGCACATTTTGGCTTGGCGAACGATTTTTGTGCTAACCGCTAATCTCGCAATATAGTGTGGCTAGCCGAACCGACTCTGATTGGGTAATTGGTCAGAATGGTTTGTCGAAAAGCAAATAAAAATCTATTTTTTAATTTTTTCCAGATTTTTGTATGCGGTTAAAAATAGTCCACCAAGCAAACAAAGGCAACCACAGAAAGAAAAAGTAAAACCACCACCACTCTTGCGAAAAGTCGCGCCAACACCTTGCGCGCAAAGCACGCGTTGAGCAGTCAGCAACGCCATCTCCATACGACAACAGCAGGCAGCTCAAGTACTAACCAGCAGCAGCTCAACTACAAGGCAGCAAGCATGGTGGACGCGGCGGAGCTCAAGAAGAAGTGCGAGGCACTCAAGGACAAGATCGAGAAGACGCGCGAGGCCAAGTCGGACGGCGGCTTCAAGGCCGCGGGCTCGAGCGGCGCCAAGCCAATCCCGGCGGCGCCGAAATGCCGCCGCCTGCTCAAGGGCCACTTTGGCAAGATCTACGCCATGCAGTGGGGCGGCGACAGCTCCAGCCTCGTGTCGGCGTCGCAGGACGGCAAGCTCATCGTGTGGAATGCGCAATCCACGAACAAGATCCAGGCCATCCCGCTACGCTCGTCCTGGGTCATGACGTGCGCGTTCGAGCAGAAGCAGCGCAATATGGTCGCGTGCGGTGGGCTCGATAACCTCTGTTCCATCTTCCACCTGTCGCAGGCGCAAGTCATGCGCGCCACTAAGGAGCTCGCGGCTCACGACGGGTACCTGTCCTGCTGCCGCTTCATCGACGAGACGAGCATCGTCACGAGCTCGGGCGACTCGAACTGCATTCTCTGGGACGTCGAGTCTGGCGAAGTGAAAACCACGTTCCGTGAGCACGCGGGCGACGTCATGTCCGTGAGCATCAACCCGCACAACCCGAGCATGTTCATCTCGGGATCGTGTGACTCGACCGCGAAGGTCTGGGACATCCGCACGGGCAAGACCACGCACACGTTCCACGGCCACGAGTCGGACATCAACTCGGTGGACTTTTTTCCGAGCGGCAACGCGTTGGGCACGGGCTCGGACGACTCGTCTTGCCGCCTCTTCGACCTGCGCGCCTACGGAGAGCTCAACAACTTCAGCAACGACAAGATCCTCTGCGGCATCACGTCCGTGTCGTTCTCCAAGTCGGGCCGCTTCCTCTTCGCCGGCTACGACGACTACAACTGCTACTGCTGGGACGTGCTCAGCTCCACGGGTCAGCACATCTACCAGCTGGCGGGCCACGAGAACCGCGTGTCGTGTCTCGGCGTCAACCCGGCCGGCCAGGCGCTCTGCACAGGAAGCTGGGACACACTGCTCAAGATCTGGGCGTAAAGCGAGAGGAGCTCCTCGTATTGAGAGACAAGAAAGACGAGAGAAGAACGAGAGGGAGGAGGCTGATCCAACAGAGAAGAGCACCGAGCGTCAGGACGTCCAAGGTTCAAAACTGCTTTGTTATTATTTGGGCTTTGGCGCGTCACGAAGGCTTATCGGGGATCTCGCTCGCGTGGTTGGAGGCTTTCTTACTCGCTCTTGTAAGTACATAGCCCCATTTATTTGATTTCTACTAATGCCCCATTCACTACCTTTTCCCTCACCAGCTCATTTATAAAAACAAGACAAATAAGTGTATTTCTACTACCTTCGCGCATATTATGTTGATGCTTTAACCATCCATTCGATAATGTGTCTGCAGCTCTTCGTGCAGTCCAGTCCGTCTCAATGAAGTACAAAGTCATTGATGTAGCTCTTCATCTGGCGCACGCGGTCTTCAAGATAGTCGAGCTGCTGGCGGAACTCGTACCACTCGATGCGGTGCGACTGGTTCTTGTCGAGCGCCTGCATGAGTTCGTTCGCGAGGCCCGTGATGAGATCGTTGATTGGCTCGGCGTGCTCGCGCAGCTTCTTCTCGAGCATCAGGGACTTCACCAGAGAGTTCTCCACTTCAATCGTATTAGCAGATTTCCCACCATCGCCACCAGTAGCCTCAATCTGAGAAGGTTGAGTCGGATGGCTCTGCGCCTGGAGCTCCTCGGCCACCAGACTCTGGAGAATGATCGGCTTGAGTCCCGTGCACAGCTCCTGCAGCGAGAGCATCGCGTCGCCGTTGCGGTCCGCGTTCGTGAACAGGAGCTGGATCTGGGTCGCGAACGATAGGCTGCCCGTGCGCGCGTCGTTCTCAATCGCGAACGTGACCCACTCGAGCGCACTGAGCACGCCGTTCTGGTCGCGGTCGAGTGACTTCATGTAGCTGTCAACGATTTGCAGCGACGGCTCCTTGCCGCGGATGAGCCAAAGCAGGATCGAGAGCTCCTGCATGTTGAGTAGGTGCTCCTTGTCCTCATCCGCGACGATGAACGCCACGTAGGACGCTGAGATCATGCAGAAGACCTCCATCGAGACCATCTGTGGAAGCAGCGAGCCGTCGATCCCAACAAGGAGATCGGTGTCAGTTTGAGCGTCTGGAGGTAGATGAACTATCTCATCTTTGCTGTTAGAGCTACTGCCACCACCACCACCACCACCACCACCTGAGATTCGCTTCTTCATGGTGTCCTGCATGGCGCGTACGAGGTAGTTCACTTCGCGCTCTTCCGTGTTGGGGCAATGGAGCTTGATCACTTCTTTGCAGATGCCCACGGAACACGCGAGCTGGTGGTGCTGAGGAGAACTGATTGAGCTGGAACTGGAATTAAGGCCCTGAGGATCTCCTCCTCCTCGCTGTCCAGGGTTCTCCACTTGGACTGCGAACTGCACGAACGAACTGCAGAGCTGCTTGAGCAGCGTGTCATACTGGAGCTGGTTCTCGTAGATCAACCGCGTCGCCGCAAAGCGCTTGAGGTACAAAAGCAGATTCGGTTCTTTCAACGCCCAGTCCGAAAACTCCTTGAGCGAGATCTCGCCGCTGTGGTCACAATCGATCGACACGAACGCGGCGTTCGCGAGCTCCTCGATCTCCTCGGTCCCAGGGCGATCGAGTCCCACGACTTTGCAGAGTCCGCGCGTGGTGCAGAGCATGAGCAGCACGAGCTCGTGCTGCGAGATCTCCTGCGAATGGTCAAAGTCAAACCTAGGAACAAGAAAGATGCTAGACTTAGGAGCCTGGGGTACAAGAAAATAAACCAAGCTCGTAAACGTACAGGTCAAAGAGCAGCGGGATCTTGGTCTCGATTGGTGCCTTGCAGTACACGATCACGACCGCAAACACCTCCATCACGTCCACCTGGGTTGGCAAATAGAACCATCCACCAATGTTTCCCACCACACAGCACAAGGATTAGCCACATTCAAATCGGATCGAAGCCTCATTAAGCCAGATAATTAGTGCGCACGTACTTTGCCGAGCTCCCAGCAGTCGAAGAGCTCAAAGTGTTCACCCGGGTCCTGGCAGATGAGCGAGAAGATCTCGTCGAACTCCTCGAGCGTGACCGTCATCTTGTCGCCCACGGTCGCCTGGAGCGTGTCGAAGTTCTCCTTTGCGGCGTGGTAGTCCTTCACGGACGCTATGCATCAGGTACATGACGACTAGTTGATTAGATCTGCTGTCAAAACCGGAGTTCTAGAAAGAGGGGCCATTGCACTTCAGCATACCCTTCTTGTAGTCCTAGGAGTTGGTCGAATCATCAGGTAGCCACACGATTAGAGACGTTGCGCCACAGTCAGCACACTACCAGTCTCTCTTTCCTCAATACCAAGTTGGTGTTGAGAAATGAACCAAAGGCAGAAAGAATATTATAAAATAAGAGCCACGACTCACCTTCAGCAGTGGGTTGTCCTCTTCGATGATGATCTGGCTCGGCTGCATCGCCAACGCGTTCCCCATTCTAGCAGCTCTCTCTGAAAATGTCTCTTTTCGTTCAGTTCACAATGTGTCTCTCCTTCAAAAAGCTCAAGCTGTCAGTAATTTGTTTTGGATTGATGATATTCCTGCTTGCGGTGTATGAAGAGCGCGAAACGACATATAATGGTGCGTGAACGAACGTTGATTTTTTTCCGAGCCAAAATTGGGCAAAACGGTTGATTTTGAAAGCAAAAGTCAACGAAAGGCTCTTTGTAAAGCTAGCCCAGCGTATCAGCCTGTGTCACTTGCTTAAATCGCGAGATGGACTTTGCTGTGGAGCACAGCAGGAGTCCAGCCAGACAGAGCAAGACGCACTCCTCCTCGTCTTTCAGCCCCAGCAACAGCAGTCCCAGGCACTACCAGCACAATGCAAGTGCAGCCAGTACATGGGCGTCAACAGTGCCGTCTCTAGTCTCTCCGATACAGAGTCCGGGGTTCTCAACGTCACTCCCACCTCTGGGCGATCCAAGTTCCCCGCGAAGAGAGCATCAGAGGGCTCTGAACGACAACAGTGACAGAGGAGGACTCAAAGCCCCGTGTCAGACCGCGAGGGACTCGGGCGACTACCACCACTACCCTCAGTGTGTGGATCGAGATCCCCACTACGTTGCGAATGACTACTCTGTGGCGCAAGTGGATTCCTGGCCGCTGACAAGTCGAACTACGTACAAACGCCCGTTCGCCGATCAGTCTCATCGTGCTTCTTCGTCGTCGTCCCCAGAGAAGAAGGATCTCTGCTCGCCATCTGATGCTCCGACGAGCAGCTCCACTCAGATCCTGCGGATCAATCACGAACTCACCAGTGGTAGTAACCTTAGCAGCAGTACAATGAACTCTCAAGGCTTTGTCAGTCCAATCAGTCCGCGACAACGCAAGGCGCTCCAGCGACACACGCTGCTCGACGAGAGCAAGTCCAAGCCACTGCTTCTGCAGGAACTGCAGGCGTTTGTGGACTCAGAGCTCGCAGAACTGACCCAACAGCAGCAGTATCTAGATCAGCGGAGTGATGAGAATGGCAGCAATGAAGGCACTCCGAAAAAAGAGAGCGAAGCTAGTATACCAACCCAGTGCTCCTTACAGCGGCTCCAGGTGTTCCGCCAGGTGTTCCAGCGCGTGATCAGCGCCTTCAGTGTGTACGCGCCCGTGCTGTCGCAGATCCAGGACGAGTACGACCGCGTGATCACCAAGATGCGCGCGCAGTGTCTGCAGATCCCCAAGCTGCACTCGCAGTTACAGACGCTGCAGTCCAAGTGCGTGCACGAGATCAGTGCACACAGTCTCGAGACGAAGGTGTGCTCCCAGGCATTGAAGAGGCAGCTCAAAGGTACTCAGGGCCGACTCACAGCCCTCGCGGCCCAGAACGCCGTGCTTCAGGAGGAAAACGCGAAGCTCCAGACGCAGATCGAGAAACTGGACAAGCACAGGTCCGAGATGGCGCTCTCAAACCACTCACTGGTCAACGGCATGAAGCGCCACGATGACACGCTGCGCCACATCCACGAGCGCTCGCGGGAGGAAGGCATGGCGCTGGCGCAGATGACAAACAAGTACCACCACGCGTGTGAGGAGATCGCGGAGCTCAAGAAGACCATCGCGACTCTCGAGGAGAAAGTCGGCGGCGTGCACGTCGCCGCGGACAAGGCAACGATCGCGCTGCTCACCAGGGATCTCCAGGAGATGCACAGCAAACTGCAGGAAAGCTTGGCCAGTAGTACCGCAGCTGCGATGGCGGAGCTATCGCAGAGTCTAGCGCAGCAAACTGCGCTCGCGCACGCTTTTGTGAAAGTACTGGATGCGCAGGGCGTCGCCGTCAACTTTCATGAGCTGCTCACGGTGCTCAAGAAGAGCACTTTGGTATCCAGTGATACGCCAGAGTCAGATTTTGGGCTGGTATCTCGACCAGGCCTCTCATCGCCTCGTTCATACTCGTCTTCTGCGTCAAGTAGCAGCACTCTTGGAGTACCTTCGGCTTCAAAATCAGTTGCACTGGTACCTGGTAGCGAATACGTTGAGGCTACGGAGGCGGTTGCGACCTGGGTACTGGAGAAACTTCTGGGGCAGCGCAGGAGTGGTGGCGACAGCGATACAAGCAGCACTGGGGAGAGTTCCGTATCAAGTAACAGTACGTTCCTCACCGAGCCCAATGAGAGTTTGAGTCTAGAGAGCGCGGCCCAAGCGCTCTCGACCAGCAACGAATTCTTTCCTGGGAGGGGCTTTGGAGCAGACGTGCCCGAGTACCTCCAGTGTGATGGTCTTGTGCGCAATCTGCACTTCCCCAAGAAGAAACTGCAGCAGATCCTCGCACGTGTCTGGCAGCAGAAGGACGACCTGGAGAAGATCAAGCGCAGCCACTTTGCGTCCATCGGTAGCTCGAGCAGTAGCGGTTCTAGCAGTACCAGCTCTAGCACAACAGTACCGACCACAATGTCAGGGAACCAGCAGGGCGGCGTCGTGCCGCTTGCTAAGGTGTTCTCCATGATGCTCAATTGCATGTGCACGTCCAAGGCCGAATCCATCGAGAGTGCGTACAACATCCTCACGGCGCTCGAGCGGTTCGCGCCGCACTCGAGCGACTGCCGGCTCTTCCTGCTGATCCTGCAGTGCGAGATCCCGGAAGACGCGCGTCATGACCAGGCAAAAGAGCTCTACAACGTCCACGACGCGCTCGCAGCGCTTGAGAAAGAGCGCAACGCCAGTGGCGGCGGAACTGGTGGCCCTCAGAGCGCGGTCGCCCCTGGTCGCGTGCCGCTCGCCAACATGGTTCAACTGCTCCGTCACCTGTTTCCCTGGAAGACTGAGCGCGCGCTGAGCGCTCTGTACCGCGCGCTGCTGATCGACCAGCGCGGTCATGCGCATGTGGACTACGCCGCGCTGCTTTTGCAACAACAACACAAGGACAAGCGCTTGCGAGCGCCACCACCAACAGGAGCGTCCAAGACGAGCCAGTTTGTCGAGTGCCTGCGCGCGCAGTACATCGACGATCTGCTCGCGTACCGACGCCACCTGCAGAACAGCATCCAGCAGAAGCTGCTGGGCTCCTCCACTCCCTCCTTTGGTGGCGATGGCACAATAGCAACAGACACGCTGGTCAGTGAGGCGAACGCGAATGGGCCTGAAGGCGGTGGCAGCGATGGTGGCTCTAGCCCAGCAGCTACGCCAATACCTCCATCAAGTGAAGCAGCAGCTGGCACTAACAGCAGCAGCAGCAGCGCAATGATGATCTCGATCCGCGCGCTGCGGGACTTTCTCCAGGAGTGTGATGCGGCCAAGCCCGTGCAGGAGATCAACCGGCTGCTCGCGACCGCCGCGGGGCTTTCCATGGACCAGATCCTCACGCAGGACGCCATGATGGTGAGCGCGCAGCAGTTCCTGCGCAGGCTGCCGACGCTACTGGTCAAGCCTACGGGCAAGTTCCAGCCCAGCGCCTCTCCCACCTCCAATACTGGAGCAGCAGCGACCACGCCATTAGAGGCGACTGCAAGTGGCGGTTTGTAGTATACCCGACCGGCAGTGTTTTGCTTTTCACATTGAGTTGCCAGCTTTTGTGCATAGATTAGGATTTAAATCCTATAAGTTAAGCATAAATTTGGATCTAAATCCTATAGTCTGCTCGAGTTTGCCCATCAGTTTGCGCCCTGCTCTTGTAGAGAGAAGATCCCTTTTGCGCATAAAACATGCAGAAAGAGTGCTCTTGTGGAGGAAGAAACGGCACACTCTGCCAATCAACAAGAGATCAATCGCCATTTTGCTTTTGAGTCGCATATCTATCAGAGCTGGCACCTGCAGCGAGAGCGTGCGGCAGTTGCGCATCCGCCATGCCATCCAAGCGCCCCAAGAAGCGCACCAAGCTCACAGTTGACATCTCCACCACCACTGTCAGCAGCAATGCCAGTGCCAATGGCGGCATGGCGCCAGTGGACAAAATCCACCCGCAGCAGCATGACTCCCCGCTTCAACAGCCCATCGGATATCAACCGCAGTACCAGAACCAGTATCAACAGCAGCAGCAGGGCCATCCATACCAGCCACACTACCAGCGATACCAACTGAGCTACTACATGGCGCAGCCGACAGACCAGGAGTTACTCGAGGACTTTTGCACGTACCTGGAAAACCGCGTGCTCACAAAGAACATGGCGCTCCTGCGGCGCATGCTGACCGAGTTCCTCTCACGCCAGGAGCACACGCTCGCGCAGTTCAAGTACTTTGGCGCCAATTTGATTGCGGTGCTGCCGTTCGATGTGCTCGACCATACCAAGCGCCGTCACGCTGACCTGCTGCTGCTGAAGAAGAAGCACGCGCCGGTCGACCAGACGTGCGCGTTCCAGTTCCTCTTTGTGCGCGTCGCGACCAAGAACCTGTCAATACTCAAGCAGATGTTTCTCGAGTTCCGCACACACAAGGAGAGCTCGATCCACGAGTTTGTCAAGCAGGGTGTCACCGCGGTGAGCATCGTCCCCTACGACCCGCCACATGTGCCTCCCGTGGAGCGCTTCACCTACTACCCCCTGCCGTACGCACCACGACTGTACCCGCCAGCCCAGTTTGTTGTATCGTCCCCTGTCAGTCCGCATCAGTACCACTACCAGCAGCAGTATGCACTTCAGCAGGGCTACCACTACCTACAGCAACAGCAATTGTATCACTCACGGCAGCAGCAACAGCAGTTCGAGCAACAGTACCAGCCGCAGCAATACGATCAGCCATTCCTGTCGAATGATCAGCAAGACAACAGCACACATGATGACAGTGGTAGAGAACAAGATGGCGTGACGCCGACGCCCAAGCGTGCCAAGAAGATCCTAATCAGCCAACGCAAGTTTCAACCTGCCCAGGACCTCAGCACACGCTCGCCAATCGGCTCGATGGCGCCTAGTGCCAATAATACTAGCAATAGCAGCAGTACTGGCGCGCATGCAGTCGGTAAGCGCATGGTGAAGAAGCCCATGCGGTACTACAAGGAGCAAGAGGAGGACGAGTTAATCGCGGCAGTCGCCAAGAGCTCCAGGCGAGCCAAGAAAGAGCAACTGGCAGCAGTCGCAGTAGCTTCCGACCAAGTATCAACGCCCTTGTCACTCGCAAAACTCTCTCGAAAGGCTAACTCAAAGGGAAGCAAGATGAAGAAGCCGCGAAAGGTGGCAACCAGCAGCAACAACAACAAGACCAATCAGATGATAATGATGGATTTGGACTTCTCTGACTCTGAGGAGGGTCAGGAGGATGGCGACGAGGACGATGAGCTGGAGCTCCATGACCTGGAGCTCCAGAAGCACCTGAGCAACGCCAACGGCAACAGTGGCAGCAAGCGTACGATCGACGACATGATCGATGAGACGCTGCACCAGTTTGAAGAGCACGTCGAGGCGGAAGCCAAGGCCGAGAAGCGCAAACTCAAGCTCAGGCACCGAAAACTGGTGAGGCAGCGCATGAAAGAGGAGAAAGACGCTACGCTTTTGCGCCAACACGCTGCGGCTTCTCTTCAAGCGTCTTCGAGCGGCCAAAGCCGGACAACTCGACCACCATCAGCAGCTACTTCAATCGTCAAAGCTTCTCTACCTGGTTTGAAGCGTAGGGACGAAGCCTCGCTCAAGTTCAAGACCGTTGTGCGCGACAAGTTGCGCGCGTTTGAAGCCCACCAGCCCTGGAAGCAGGTGTTCCGCGACCTGCCGATCCCGTTCGACGAACACAAGGCGCCGAAACTTGCGGAGAAGTTGCGGCTTTTCTGGAGAGTGCACGCGCGCGCCGTGTGGGAGCGCAACTTCTGGATGCCGCTGGCACAGGACGGCGACTTGAAGGCGAACTCGGCGCGCAAGGCCCGGCAGCGGCTTGCGCGCATCATGTTCGACGAGATCATTTGCGGGGTGTTCCGCGTGTTTGGCGCCGAGTTCTTCGTGCATCTGGACGAGCAGAAGCACCCCGGATGGTGGTACCGCGGTCCGATTATCGACATTTTCGCGTACCGTCGCGTCGTCGGGGACCAAAAGTGCTGGAAGTTTGTCGAGAGTCAACTCTGTGCGCGGTTCCCGGATTGCGGCCTCGAACTGCCGCTGAAGAGCCCCAACTACGGCGTATTGCGGCGGCACAAGTGCGAGAGCGCGGCGATGTGGTCGAATGTGCCCAAGACCGCGCTGATCCTGCGCAAGATCGTCGCGCTGAAGGAGCGACAAGCGCGCGGCGAGTTGGCTGGTAGTGCTGATGCTGGTGTTGGTGGTGGCAGCAGTGGTAGTCCAAGTCCCATTGACCCTGAAGCTTCTGTGGAGGAGGAGAAAGAATCTGAGGGGGCGGATGGCGTAGTGCGAGACGAGAATGGTGCTGAGAATGAAGCGAAAGCCATTGTACCTGGCGATAGCGAAGCTGGTGCTGTTGATTTTGACGATGACGACAATGATGATCATGGTGAGAACATGATTCTGCCGTTCACTACCGATACGGATGCTGCGGACGATGAAGATGAAGAAGACGACGAAGAAGACGAAGCCGATGACGGTGAGAACGAAAAAGAGGAGGAGCTGCTGATTGAGAAGATCACGCTGGCGAGTAGCTTTGAAACAGCTGACACTGCTCGACAGACGACGTTACCGGCGAAAACGGTGCCGTCTGCAGCGGATAGTCCTATGGATGCCTCTGCGATTGCGATTGACGGTGTCATTGCTGAGTCTGTTGCTACTGTTGGCGCTGTTGCTGCTGAGGAGAATGGTGCGAAGGCTACTACTGATGGAGAGATCGCAGCGAACGCTAGTGCTGGTGCTGACACGGGTGGTGTGGCTACTGCTCTTACGAATGACAAGGACGCTGGAAAGGCGACTGTCGCCTTGGCACGAGAGCTCGAGCCCACGCGCTTTGCCGAGTTCATCCGCAAGATCATCCCATTTGGCAGTGGCGAGTAAGCTCCTGCGCAATTTTTATTTTATTTTATTTATTTAACGCCTGATCCGCCAAGATGAACGAGGCAGAAGATGCGGACCAGCGCGGGAGGTTGTCGTGCCAGTGGACGGCGAAAATGAAGGCAAGTGTGGATGTATGTAAGGATGTTCGTTGTAAGTATTGTGAATGAAGCCTGATTTCGTATTGACGTAGATGCCATGGTTGGTGGTTGTCTACCCGCCTTCATAGGGAAAGTCTCAAAGACACACTATCAATACTAATGCCTCGAAATCCGTAGAAAGATATCGCGAGTCAAAAGGGCGTCGCATCAAAACTCGAAGTGCTGTGGATCTGAAGGCTACTTGGTTTCCACTCACTGTTCGAGTTAGATGGCGAGTGGCGAGTGCAGGCGCGGCGACAGCGAGGTCATCATTGTGTTCCCCGCTCTCACGCGCGCCAAGCAGCGCTTTCTCGAGCGCAAAGCGACTCCTACCGCTGGTGCTTCTGCTGTGGTGCCTGCTACTCCCAGCTCTTCTTCGCGAAGTGAGCCCCTACTGGCGAGTTGTGATCACGATGGTACTGCTGCGCAAGCCGAGGGTTCACAATCCACCACCTCCAGCAAATCTCAGCTGTGGAACTCAGCAACATCGTCAAGTAGCAAACCCCCGTTCCTCAAGCCCCTGCTGGATTTCTGCGCCGATCTGGACGACGATCTACGCGTCCTCACCCACGACGTCCACGCGATCGATGCGAGTGTGCGTCAGGACCACCAACAGATCTGCAAAGTCCTCGATGCGCTCACGACCACGTTCATCGATGGACAGCTATCAGTCGAACCACAGACAGAAGGGCTCTTCAAAGTTTTCGAGACTGAGGCTCCTCATGAATCTCAAATCTCGCGTGGAGAGACAGAGCCAACGTCGAACCGAAGGCTCAATAGCCAAACGAAGCGCACCAAGACGAAGAACAAGACTGGGGTAAGCGCGCCACAGACTTATCAACACCAACTGAAGTCTCCAAGTTGTTTATCAACCCACAAGCACAGTCGCGCCACGCTGCTCGCTCTCCAGGCTGTTCACGCGCACGCGATCCAGCACCACTACCGCCGCTTTCTCTACTGCCGACTCTACGCCGGCGGCAAAACGCAGTTTACAACCTCCAAACAGCTCTGCAGACGCACTTCTCTGGCTCGCATCTGGCGGCGATGGAAAGACAATTTTCTCAACCAGCAAAGGAAATTGAAGGAGAAATTGGAGAGGATCGAAAGCCGCTTGAGCGCTCACGCGAACGAAATTTGCACGCGCCAAGCTGCGCAAATGCGTGAAAGCGACGGGAAATACGCGATGGCGAAGCGCTTCCACGAGACGAAGGCGCTCTGCGATGCATTCCGAAGGTGGCTTTCTCTCTATAGAGGCGCCACTTGACTGTAGCTAGACAACTCAACATCGTTCTCGTGTCTTTGGCTTGCTTTCTTATATATTTACACACACTTGGATTCTTTTAGTACATCATGTTTTTTCTTCTCATCCGACAGACTGCTTGCTGCGTCCATGCCAACGCTACGTACGGTGCTGACTGGCTGGCAAGACGTTTCGCAATCATCTTCACCTATTGCGCTACTTCGTACTACACTCAGGCAGCAGCGGAGCCGGACTTTTGCGACGAGTACATGAAGTAGGACGCCCGCGAAGAGCCCGAGGCCGGCAGATCCGATTCGTTCATGGCGAGTTGCTTGAGCAGCTCCAGCTGGAGCTCTTCGTTGTTCTCGTCCTCGCCGTTGTCCGAGTCGTAGCACGTGTAGCAGAACTGATGGGGGGAGGCACCACTCTCGAGCGGGAGGTCCTCCGTGTCGCGCGCGCAGATGGCCGCGATCATCGCGGGCGCGGGTGAGCTGGCGGCTTTTGAACTGCTGTTCTGATTGGAGCTCGTGCCGTGCCACCAGTGGCTCAGGAACCGCCGCGTGCCCTTGTTCGTGGCGTGCACCCAGTCCCGTAGCGTGGGAGGTGGTGAGCTGGTGCTGCTACTGCTGGGGTTCATGACACCAATGGGGGAGACCGAGGCCATGTTGGTTGAGTGGGTACTTGCTAGTTGGTTTTCGTGCTTGGTTCTGCGTGACTCTCTGTGCCTTTGTGCGAGTGACGCGGCGCTGGTTCGTGAATGGCGTGGGTTTGTGACTCTTAAGAGTCGACGTACTTGGGAAGACTTTTCTTTCTGAGGAAGAACACAGGAGTGTGTGATGTTGAAGAAGAAGAACAAGTCTGTTCGGGAGAGAGAAAACGAATGATTTCGTCCATCTCCCATCCTCCAGTCATTTTTTGCATCGCAAAATATCAGATACCGTAGAGTAGTAGGATAGATCTTGGATCGGAGCTCTTCAATAGAGACGTTGGTGGTGGCATTGTCATACGTTCTCTCAAGTCGCACGTGAGGCCGAAACTAACGCTAGGGCCAAGTGGTGACTTTACACTTTACTGACACTTTTGTATGTTCAACTGTAGCCATTTCCAAAAGCCGTTCGTTCCTGGCCGCACGTTTGGCCCTTTGGGGGAGGTTAGGGTGGTACGTTGTGGCCTTTCACGGTACCAACCTGTTTCTTCCAGTTCATACATACCTGGCCTCTTTTGCAACAAGTAAACTTGACACGTCGTCGGTCACTGGATCTCCTCCCACTGCCAACCAAGTCAGGAGCCAGAGGGTTCGAGTGAAGGAGGAACTGTTTTTCAACTGGTCAATTGCTGAATGAGGGGCTTCATGTTTTTGTGAGAAGATCCCGCTGTCACAGTTCATAATCTCGGACACATTGCCTCTCGACGCATTCTTCGGAGATTCCAACTGCCGCTCCTGCTACGGGGCAGGTTCTCTCCTCTCTCATGCTCGCAAGCGATACAGGCGAGCTCTCATTCTCGATTTCACCTCAAAGACAACAATCCAATCAACTACTGCATCACCTTTCCATCTCCGGCGCACAAGTGATCAAGAAGGCGGACCCGGAAGGCGTGACCTGCCTCGCCCTCCCCCGCTCGGAATCGTGAGCTGGTCATGTTGGGAGACGCGCGCTTCCCGTCAGCAAGCAGCGAGTCCTAGGAAAGGCTAGCGAAGTTATCGGTGAGCCTGCATCGCGGAGACCTGCCAGCGTCGTGCTGGCGATAGAGGCCCAAACAACAGGTGTCAGCAAGCAAGGCAACCCTCGTTCTCCCCTCGAACCTGAACCAAGCGGCTGTGACCGAGCGTCTGCGCCATGAAGTCGATCCTGGTGGTTGCACCTCCACAACAACGCATTTCCTTGCAGTACCTGGGATATCAACGTGTCTGCAGTTGTCAACAACCCGATGAATAGGGAGAGAAGGCTTATGAGAGGTGATTGCAGCGTTAGTAAAAGCTCAAGCGCGGGACGGTCCGTAACCGGCCCACAAGCGGGCACGCGGTTGCTGCAAACAGTTTACAGCAACCGCGTATGTAAAACCGTGTGGGAGTTATTTGTTTTTAATGAGCAAATACCATACCTAAACGCGATCTTCCATCCATCCTGCGCTTGGCTCTGCCAATGTTGGTGCTTGGCTCTCCTCAACGCCAAACGTACGACACACCGCCTAGCTGCTCAAGTCCCAAGTGAGAGTGAAAGAGAGAAAGAGAGAGCCATGTCTTCAAATGAAGAGGACGGATGCGAGGGCGACCGCAGCGCCGCGTCATCCTACAACTCGGGCGATTATGGGAACGTGGCGCGCAGCGGCTTCACACGCATGTACGTGCTCTCGCACTCGTCGCTCTCGCCGCTGGACAAGTCCAACGACTATCGGAGCGAGTATCACTCGCTGGATGCAAAGGACACCGAGGCAAAGCAACAATACGATGACAATGAGAGTTCCTCCACACAGCAGTCACCGCACTACCAACTGCTCTATGCGAGTGGCTGCCACTACTTCCACGGCACAATTGAACTCCCAGAAGGGATCGTAGGCTCCGAGGGCCGAGGAGAGTCCTTGACGCCTCGTGAAGGCGACGACAACGACATCCTGACCATGAAGAAAGCGAATAACAACCCGCACGGACTGACAATTGCCGACCTGCCGATCCTGCTGCCGCACTTCCAAGAGCAGCAGGACGCGCTTGCTGCGGTGGACAAGCTCACGGACTTCCGGAGCGAGGTGCGCGACGTGCTCTACCAGATGGAGGAGGTCGGCGCGTTCATGGTCGAGGAGCTCTCGAAGGACAAGACGATCGGCCGCATCGAGCAGGCGTCCAGGGAACTCCACTGGATCATCTCCCTAAGGAACCCGACGTTCTTCGAACTCCAGACCTTTCCCGGTGCGAACGACGACCTGAACGAGGCCGGGATCGTGCTCGTGGTGATGAAGATCGTCGTGCGCGAGGTGCTCCTCGACGTGATCTACTTCCAGAACTCGTACTTCGTGACGCTGCGAGAGAACAACGACGAGCTCGCGCTCGAAGACACGTTCATCCCGAATGGTAAAGAGAGCTTGGAGAATAATGAATGGGGGTCAAGCAAGGCATCTAAGGAAGTTAACTCTGTGACGCTGTATGATATTGGATACAGTCGCGTGCGTAGGTCCGTGCTTCATCGTGCGGAGTTACAAGTACGCTCCACTCTGGTGTAGATCGCTTGACTATTATGCCCTCACCTTACTTACGAGTCACTGTGCCTGTGCTCTCGTTTATACGGTTGTTTTGCTTATCTAGCGATGACGACATCAAGAAACTGGTACTGTGGTGCGCTCTGCCTGTGAGCGACATGGACGACGACCTGGTGATTGAAGGTACAGCTGCACCCATAACGCTGCAGCTACAGCCCCAACTGACGTCCATTGTGAGCAAGCAAACCAAGAATACAGCGAAAGTGAAGCCCCTGGCGTCTTCGTCACGCGATACTCGAGCGATCCTGGATGCAAACGACACGCAGATGTACTGCCTGCTGCCGTTGAGCACTGTTCCAGTGAAGCAGAGGTCGACGATCTCAAAGAAGACGAAGCATCGAAAGCGGACGCTCGGTGGAGAAGGCGGTGAGGGCGACGATAAGGAATACGAAGAAGAAAACGAGCGACGAGAGCTCGTGGTGTTCCAGTTCAACCAGTACGTTTACCACGGAGAGCTCTGGGTCTGTCCTTCGCTGTTAGATGACCTCGCGAAGCTGTCCACCCACGTATTCCCACACCTCCGAGCGCAGAGCCACTCGCTCGCATTCTTTGGCGAGACTGAGGACCTACCTTCGGCCGCCGATGACAATGACGACTATGGATCAGAGGACAAGATGCGGCAGTTTGCTGGCATTCGGCACCACTTTGACGAGATCGCATCGACTTTGCTCACTTTGATGATGGACTCGCAGGCGTGGGTTCAGGAATTCCTCACAGAGGTGGACACGATCGTTGCGACGGAGGACAGCACAACGTCGTCAGCGTCGCCGATCTCGTCGAAATGGCTTGCGAGTCACTTGAAAGCGTGGCTCGAGGTCGGTGACGGCGTGGATGCGTTCTTTGAGCTTGAGTTGGGTAGCGATCCGCTTACTCAGTCTGTGCTCGGAGACTTTGACGAGTCGCAAGTGGACCTCTTGGTCTGGAAAGGCATCGTGAATGCGGCGATCATGGTCGTGGTCTACCGCAAAGGCAGCTTCTACACGATGCTCCGTGACCAGCCGTCGGAGGGCGATGCGATCAAATTCCAGGACGCGACGGAACTCTTTGGAGCGATCCCATCTCTGGGCAGCAAAGGACGTGGCTACTTGGTGCGCAAGTTTCCAGCTGAGGTACAGTGCAAATCGCAGCAGTGGCTCGCGAATGCGAAACTCCTGCTCTGGCAGACAAGCGTGAGTCTGGCTCGCGAGGAGATCCGTGAAGCACAAGCCAAGGAGAAATACAGGAACAACACCAGTAAGCAAAACCAGCAGACGCTCTGTGCGGATTGGTTCGAAGACGAAGCAGCTGTAGTAACACCAGCGGCGGACGCTAAAGCCCCCGAATCGAAATGCGCCACTTTTTCTGCTGAAACTCTTCGGGAAGCTCAACGCACAGACGAAAAATCCTACGACAACTCGGACGCGAAAGAGCATCGGCAGCTAACAAAAGCGGCAATCTTCCCAACAGTCTCCCCAACAGTAGCCTCAGCAGACAAAGTGAGTCGGCACCACCACATCCCTCCGCTATCTGCTCACTCTCCCGTAAAGATTCCGATCTCAATGACGACGACTGCTCCGTGGGATCTACGAACTGGGCGGCCGCTCTGATAGAGTTGCTTCATCATAACGTTAGAAAAGAGAAAAGAGGTGACAGTTGAAGCTACGGATATCATAGACCACGCTTGTTTTATGGTTTACCACAGAGTTGGCTCGGTTAACTTCGGTGTACCCACCTCTTGACCGGTACTTCAAGCTCTGTTTCCATCGAAGAGCCACGTTGGAGTGAATGGATGAAGAGCAATACCAAGAGCTTACCATCACACACAACACTCATACATGCAGCACATCAAACACATCAACGACAACATCGACACCGCACCACCACCAGCACTGCCTCGCTGTGGACAGTCGTCAATTGAACCACCTGGACATGCGCGAGACGCGTCTCGAGCCCGGGGCTCGTGTGGACGGTGTGGACGCGACAGACGAGCACCCGGATAACGGCGGGCAGTAGCTCGAGGGTACAGACGACGCGCAGCTCCTGGTGCTCTTCGGACTTTGATATGGCGCATGTGAACGCGTCGATGACGACGCTGTTGAGCCGGGCGACATGGTCGTGACCGTGTGCGCGTCGTAGACTGCGAATGCATCCTGCGGCGAACTTTCACGCACAGCGAGCTCAATTGAACTGGTCTGCGTAGCCTTGAACACGCAGCAGGAGCAGAAGAGCACGGACTTCTGGATAATTTGCGCGGAGGACGACGATGCTGGCGAGAGGAAATGGAGCTTCTTCGGCACGCGGCAGCGCGAGCACAAGTGGCGTCGGCACACCTGGCACTGCTTCGTCGAGTGCAGACTCGCGCGCAGTCCCTTCCAGCAGATCTCGCAGGAGTCGACATTTCGCGTCGCTCGTCTCTGGTTCTCAGATGCCGCCGCAGTTGTGAATTCCCATGCGAGCTTCTTCATCTGCGCGCAGCGGATTGTCTTCCAAATGGACAAAACAGACTCGGCAGCGGACGCCATCGCGGTGCTCAGAGGGACATCGCCCAGCGGGTTCAGGAAGCCTTTCATGAACACCTCCACTGCGCGGTCGTGCTTCTGACGGAACAGGCAGCACATGGAGATCTTGGCGCGCACGACGTTCATCTCGTGGAGCTCTCGGACGCCTGGGACAGCGATCGAGTGGATCAGGTGGTAGCCGACGCGCTCTCCGTTCTGGTCGCGCGTAATCCCCGTCGCCTCGATGAACACAAAGTCGCGGTACCGCACGAGCGACCGGATGATCCCGTTGTGCCGCTTTGCGCACCACTTGACTGAGAGCGATCGCAGCGGTTCGGATCCAGAGGGGCAAGTCAGCGATGCGAGCACCTGCGATTTGACGACATCATCTCCGACGTAGGAAGCGCGAATCTGCGCTGTCTCCTGCGTGTGACCGAGCAGTCCGTACATGACGTCATCCACGTTGCCCTGGACGCTGCCGATCCCCATCATCATGGGCAGCACCTGTTGCTTCTGCTGATGTTGCTGGGTGTTCACAAGCTCGAGGTCACTGAACCCGGGGGGCTCGATGTCGTTTCCATTTAGATGAGTTTGCTGCTGGCGCTCCTGTTGTGCCTGGTGGAAGCTTGAGCGCTCCTTGTACACGC
>JALBZB010000713.1:0-19759 GCA_038050625.1 Pythium sp. MPC-2022a | reverse complement strand
CCTACTACTGCATACACACACACTTGCCTGGAAAGTTGTCCAGTCTCGGCTTTTGTGGTCTCTCTCTCCCTCTCTCATCTTGTCAGACTAGAGAAAGCCCCGAGTCACCCGAGCCACAGCCACCACACCCTCGACATCCAGACCTCTCTCCTTCAGATCGCTCACAATGAATCCTCCTGGCTCATGAACCCCCACACAGGACAACTTGGCGCCTTCGACCAGCTCTTCATCAAACAGCAGAGCTGCTCCTCGTGCAGTCCAGTCGTTCTTTCCCTCCAGACATGCTCGGCACGCATCCACATCCACCTCCATCACTGGATCCCACGACGAGCGCTTGAGCAGCGCCGCAAGTTGCTCTGCCACGCCTGGAGACACAAACTCGAGAGGACGACCCGCGCCACTTTCACTCGCATTGCTGTCGTCGCTCTCGCCACAGTCGACAACTCCTTCAAGACAGAGAGTAGCGATACCGGCGTCATCGGCCCCGCATTGAGACCCATCGACAAAGAGAAACCGAGTGGAGGAGGACTTCGGCTTCTCGCTGCTGCTGTTAGTAGCTGCGGCCGTCAAAGCTATGTGCACGCGAAGGACTTGGTTCTCGCTGGAAAACCCGCGACGGGTGCATCGCTCTCATCGCCGAGCTCAACAATTCAGCTCTTCGTCGAAACTACTGCTGCTGGTACGCAAGCCTTCGTCACTTACGTGAACCGGGATCAGAGACACCTGGGCACTACTCTCACCGGGGTCTTCAGTTGACAACAAGACGGAGAACATCGGGATCGCCAGATCCACTCCCGACGCATCTCTCGGGAGGATACCGGCCGCTCGGCGCGAGAGCATCGTCCACACACGCAGGTTCGTCGGTTCGCTCCGCAACTGCACAAAGTAGCTAAAGACCACTTTCCAGTCCGCCCACTGGTCGTACAGCTCTGTGAGCGCAACCTCGATTGTTGTCATCCTTGTCTTCGGCTTGCCAGCGCCATTCGTATTCTCCCGATGCTGTTTGGTGATAAAGCCAGACGATCTGCCGAGCAGCATCTCCAAGAACGGCGACACACTGTAAAATTTTGCGCACGAATGCGGCCGCTTGCCATGAGGCCACACACGTTCATGGACAAGAGCAGCAAGATGCGTGCCACTACTTGGTTCATGCCACCAGTGTCCACAACATCCTAGAACAAGAGCTTCCGATACTGTGGCGGGACCACGTGGCGAGCGAGCATTGCCCAGATGTAGAGGGCGACGAAGATACTGATGAGCTTCTTGTGTTCGAGTGCCAGAGGCTCGTGACGCCAAACGCCAAGATCGGATCGGACGAGTAGCTCGCGACCAGCTTGTCATGCTCAAAGCTCACGTACGCGAGCACGGCCATGAGTCTGCGACCACGCGGGACGCCAGCATCAACGACACGTACGGTCGCAGCCCCAGGCGGCAGAGCAACGACGCCACGCCAAACATGGTTTCTCGGCTGAAGCTCTCGGGGTATTCGGGTAGGTACCCCATCAAGAGCTTGCTCGCCGCGCTGTGCATCATCCTCCTAGCGCTCCTTCCCACTCTATCGAATCTCCAGCGCTGAGGTCGCTGTAGAGGCTTCGCCACAACGGCCGTCCCATCTCCGACAGACTTGACCAGGGGTTCGCCATCTGTGCAGCGACCATCGTCTGGTAGAATTGAGCGAGTCCTACTCTGTGCAAGCGACTCGCCTTCTGGTGAATGTCCAGCGTGTGGGTCAGCGCGAACGGCGGGAACAACGCCTTGCTCCAGTACGCTGGTGCGGGAGATCGAGACGACAGATCAGGAAGTGGCGAAGCATGACGCACAAAAGACGCAGAAGACGCAGTCGCCACTCCACAGGACACGATCCTGGGGTCCGAGTCCACGAAGATGTCAAAGATCTTCATATCGCGGACGCGATATTTCAAGAATACGAACTGGTTCGCGAGTGTCAGTGCGTGGCGCAATAGGCGCCGCCAGTGCACGCGCTCGTCTCCAAACAATCGCGGTCGCTTGAGCAGCGCGCGCGCTTCAGCCATCACGAGCAAGCGCACGCGTGCAGTCTTGCCAGCGTCCTCGTTGGAGTCGGAAAGAAACTCTGTGGACTGCTCATCAACTTGTCTAGAAAACTTCGCGCGCTTGCTCTTGCGCTGTTCGTCACAGCTCAGTGCCACCATCAGCGCACGAGCGATCACTTCGTCTCTGGACGGTCCGCGCGACGTAAACAGCTGCATCCACTCGTCTCCGAGCGAGTCCGAGTCCTAGCGCTTGTTCGCGTACTCGAACGCAACAAAAAGGTGCCAGGCGATCTCGTTCTCGTTTGGCCACCGACGGGAAAGAAAAGCGCGTTCAGCGCCGAAGTCGCGCTCGGATAGCCGCTCAATTCGCCGTCGCGAGAGAAACACGTGTACAAGAGCTTCCTAGTCGAGCCAAGCGTGGTGTTCACCGTTTGTGCCAGCTGCTTCACGAGCCGACTCTTGCCAAAGCCCGAGCTCTGCACAATCGTCACGTATGGAGCGAGGAATTTTTGTGGACACTCGGTGTACTCCTTCCAGCACTGTTCGAGGTACGCAGTAAAGCGCTTGCCGACGCCCCCGTGGTACTCGGCGCCAAAAGCTCTCTCGACGAGACACTGCAGGTTCTTATTGGAGGTGATCGCATTCGCTTTGAAGGCGATACACTGCGCTTGCGCTCGCTCTGTGATGTCGCGCGCTTGCCCCGTCGTCATGTGCTGGGAGAACGACTGAATCTGATCGCTTCCGAATGCGCGCGTAGCCGACAAGTAAGCGCCTAGGGCGATTAAGAGCTCTTTACGGCCAAACGCTTGCAGCTCTTCATCGAACGGATGCAGCTCTTTCACTTGAAGCTCCGGGTCGCGCTCCTGGAGCCACACGAACGCCGTGTCCGAGAGGTACTGCGCGCGAATCCTCTTCGCCTCCGTCTCCGTCGTCGCTACTGTCGCCATCCGCAAGCGTCACTGTCCTCTTCTGCTTGCGCACACAATCAATCTCCGAATACAAAACACGCAGGTAGTTACTCTAGTCAGTCGGGTCGTTCGCGCTCGTCCGCCGTGCTCTCTCGTTGTGCAATGCACTCTCGCTCTCACCTGGTCTCGTGCCACGTGAGTGTTCTCCGCCTCGCGCAAAAGAGCAAGTGGTCGCACTGCCATCGAAAGCATGGAAGGCGAGGGCGAAGGTGTCGCTCTGCTTTGGAAAGTAAGTGACTTTCAGCGGCGTACGCGTCCCATAGAGGGAGTGGCGGAGTAGTAGCGATTAAAAGTGACCAAGATTGGTTGATCTTCATCTCAAATTGGGATATCTCTTTGACTGCGTGCTCAGACTCTAAGCCATTGAGAAACCTTGCCGCCAGGGATTTCCAAGCTATCAGGAAATGACCCGCTCTCGCGGCGCAAAACGCAACGTCTGGGGTATAACTGTCGGTGTTGCGCTCGAACAAGTACTTGAGGCAGTGGAAGTGGGGATGGGAAGCCGCAGTCACCACCGCCTAGTGAACACGACCTCAATTCGGTTTTCGCGCAGAAAACGAATAATGCCGAGATCGCCAGTGCGGGCAGCTCTCTCCGTCGCTTGTCAGGAGCAGCCTTCCTGTGGGATTGTGCAGCAAACCAAGCACTTCTTGGTTCTTATGAGACACTGTCGTTTGTCAGAGGCAGAGGTCTCGGTACCGAGTCAGTGGATATCTGTGGACGTGCATCTTGTATTCACCCAGGATGTAGGGTAGTTCGGAGATGAACTCAACGATGTTGATGAAGAGGAGTCTGTCAGTGAGCACCTGGAGTGATGGCTGACGGGCGGCTGCTGGCATATCTCAGTTCGGTCTAATGCTCGAGCTGCTCTGGCTGGTAGGAATGCGTGAGCTAAAAAACTATAGCATCGGAGTGTACCCAGGATTCGCTGCTTGAGGCTTCAGTGCGCCGACACCACGACGTGGTCCAGTACTTGTGTCTGAGCCGCTCGATGGAAAATCCGGATGAATTTGACGCTCGTGCGAGAGACCAAGATGCCAAAGAGCTCGTCGCGAGTCTTCTGAAAGGGAAGCTGTCGCCAAACACTATGGAAACGTACGTGTACGTGAAACGAGTGTCCTGAAGATTGTGGAGGTAAACTCAAGCTAGTCAACGGGTTGGATGTTAAAGAGCGGTTGAATCTTCTGGAGCTGAGTTTCAGGAGTACCTGCGTCAGCAATTACAAGTGAGATTATCTTTCTCATTCCTCGGAGAGGAGGGCGACAGTACTGCCATTCAAAGAGAGTACGTGTGTGACTCCCTCTCACCTTGACGTGACAGCAAGACCCCGTAGAGTACTGTATACCTCTTGGATTTTGTTCAATGACGCTTGCTGGGGTTGTGCAGGAGGAAGGGGGGGGGGGGTGTTGCCATGTCGAAGAGGAAGAAATCGTGTGATGAGGGGATACTAAGCGACCGACCATCCTCCCATTTCACTTCTCCTTCTTTCTCAGGAGAAAGGAGAAGAGTAAGCACATTTTCTTTGCTTATGCTTCGCCTTCATCGTCGGTGTGTGCGCGTTGACGTCTTGAGTTCGCTTCCCGTCATCGCTTCGGATACTGTAATCACTGATTACCAGTAGAAAACGTTTGTTAGTGCAGTTATCGGTCTAACAAACACCATCACTCTCGTGTTCGAAGAAACCTGGTTGTTTGCGAAGCTCTCTCTCTCTCTCTCTCGCTCGCTCGCTCGCTCACTCGTTTGTCCATGAGATGGCGTCAACTACGACAGCCGAGAGTCGTAAGAACGCTGCAGCACGGCTCGACTCATTCCCGGAGAAAGAACTAGGCGAAAAGAGTCCAATAGCGCCGTCACGTTCTCTCAGGCCACGGACCCAAACCGGGTAGGCGCACATTTTCTAACTTACCTATCGAGATACACAACCCAAGTCTCCACGCCAAGCTCCTATCAAGAAACCCTACAAGTCTAAAATGGCAACTACCCCCACCGCGAAAGGCTACAAGCTCTTCACGCCGCTGCAGCTCGGAGATGACCTCACGCTCAAGAACCGCGTCGTGTTTGGACCGCTCACGCGCGCTCGTGCGGGGCCGTCGCGCGTCCCCAACGAGCTCCTCGAGATTTACTACGAACAGCGTGCGAGCGCTGGACTGATCATCTCGGAAGGAGTGGGCATCTCCGAGCAGGGCTACGGCTGGCATTGCACGCCTGCGCTCTACGCGGACGAGCACGGTGAGGGCTGGCGCAAGGTCGTGGAGCGCGTGCATGCTCGCGGCGGCAAGATCTTCTTGCAGCTGTGGCATGCGGGTCGCCAGACGCACCCGTCGCTGAATCCGCAGAACGACGTCGTCTCAGCGTCTGCTACCCGCCTCGAGACGGCGCACACAAGGACCATCCAGGGTGAGACAGCGCCATTCGAGACGGCGCGCGCCTTGGAGACGCACGAGGTCCTCGGCGTTGTCGAGATGTACCGCGCGTGCGCGGAGCGCGCCAAGCATGTGGGCTTCGACGGTGTCGAGATCCACGCGGCCAACGGCTACTTGATCGACCAGTTCCTCCAGTCGGTCACGAATACGCGCACGGACCAGTACGGCGGGTCGTTCGAAAACCGCACGCGCTTCTTGCTCGAGATTGTCGACGCGATCAAGACCGTCTATCCGTCGCACCGCATCGGCGTGCGCGTGTCGCCAAACGGAGACTTTGGCGGTATGGGAGGCGAGGACAATTTTGAGCTGTTCACGTACGTGATTACGCAGCTGAGCCGCCACGGCTTGGCATACCTGGCGGTGCTCGACGGTGACTTCTTCTTTGGCGCCGGGAGCCCGGACAAGAGCCGCCGCGTGACCGCGTTCGACGCCAAGCAGGCGTTCAAGGGGACCGTCATCGCCAACAACAGCTACACGCGCGACATCGCCGAAGGTGCGATCCGCAGCGGTAGCGCGGACTTGGTGGGCTTCGGCCGCCTCTTCATCTCGAACCCGGACCTGGTCGAGCGCTTTGAAAATGACTGGCCGCTCAACACGCCCGTGGACATGAAATACTATTGGGACAGCTCGAAGGGTGCCGAGGGCTACATCACGTCTCCTGCCTACGACCAACAGAGCAACGCGCCATAAGCCACTACTACTGGCATTAGTTAGTGCTGTGTAGCGGTACGAAATCGTTGTCGTTTTTTTCGGAAGTCTTGCTAATGATAATGACGACGATAAAAAGGTGATTCATTTGCCCAACGTGGATCCAAGTATTCACTTCATGCACGCTGGTGGGAGAGACATAGAGCTCTGCTGGGACCTCGGTTCATCACCAGTAGCAGGTGTCGGTCCTGTGCAGACTCAAGCAAGAACTTGAAAGCTCGACTCCAGCACTCTCTCGCTGTCGAACGAATCGCTCCATTCATCTCAAACGAAGTACAGTACGGCGTTTCAAACGGCAGTACCGTTTTAGACAGTATGCAGAAGACAACTGAATTCATTCGCAAGAAAGAAAACGGCGTGTTGTCTACTGATTTCTGGCTTGGAGATGATGATGTCGGAGGCAGCATAAGGAATGCTATGCATTATTACAGCGAAGGCACCCACTTCAGAATCAGAGCTTGAACGATGATGCACTACTAATTTGTAACCTCCCGCACTTGGAACTCAGGACGCTTTCTCCAACCACGGTAGTTTGTATGTCATGATGTGGCGCAGATAACAGTGGATCTTTCATTCGCAGCCACATTTCTCCGATGAATTTGAAGACTGCTTGACTTTCATCAGTGCAATCATCGCTGCTTCGGAGTACCCTTTCGTCTGGTTGTAGTGCAGGAACTCAACGACCTCGAAATGACCATTCCACGCAGCAAAGTTTATCCCCCATGTTGTACAGCGTTCTTTTCTGTTCATGTGCCGTGTCCATGTCGTACAGCCTTCACTCCTGTTCGTGTGCAAGAACTAGACAAGGTCCAAACGACTGACTGGGGCCGCAGCGGTTGATGAATACCGTGTAAACTTGAGATTGTGGATATACATCCACTCCACAACTTCTAGAGAACTCCCTTCCATGATGTCGTGGAACTGCTCGTCGCGGATATTCCGGTGATGTCGGTCAGTGAACGCGTATCAGATCTACTCGAGAAACTCGAAATCTTGCATGTGTATGGCTAGAAGGCGGGAAATTGTTGAGCAAGTATTGCACTTGCGGATACTTCGATCAACATCAGCTGAGAGTTGCAGTTGGCGATACGAGAACCAAAGTCAAAGTCGCAGTTGCAGTTATTCCCAGTGCAACCAGGTCGAGCTGTTTTGCATGTTGCACTTTTGTATAGTTTAACCAAGTGATGAAGTGTACCCACGTCTGACTCAAGGTCCACATGGTGGCGACTCCATGATGGGAAGTAGCGAAAGACAGAGACCAACAGCAAGTAGCAGACACACTTCGTTAACATTTTGGCAATTCACTTTTCATCTTTCCTTCTACAACTCAAGTCAATAATACAACAGAAATCTACAAGTGGGACCAAGCCAGCGGGTGTACGTTTGGTGACATCTCAAAGTAAACAAGTGATTGTAGTTGATAAATCAACTTGAGTATGTCAAAGCTTGAAGATTCCGTCGGATTTCATATAAGGTATACAGTATAGCGCGTATTTCCGAATCAACCCATATCTTGTCCTGTCCAGCGAAACGAGTGGGTTGGAAAGCTGCAGAACTCATGGTGGTAAGATGCTCACTCTCAGTCTCACCCCCCACAGACAACGCTATCGTCTGTCAGTCCATCCGTGCAGCCATGATACCAGGGCCAGCCCTCCTCCAACCGTCGTTCCACGTACTCACCAGCAAACCGCTCTTCATCAACATTGTCGACTTCATCCCTGGGGTACCCTACTTTGTGCTCACGTTCAAGAAGCAGTTCGATAAACTATTGATTGCACGCCCATCAGTAAAGCACCAGCGAACGGAGGCGCCATCGTCGGATGTACTAACTCCCACCTTGTGGCCCAATGCGGTCAGCTTCAGCGACCAGCGAGTGCTGAGTGCGCTCCACGCACTCTCCAAAGTCGACGCCTACGCTCATAATCCTCAGCTGCAGTTCAATGACATCGTGGGGCATGCGGCCACCTGTATTGAAGATGTAGAGTTCTTAGACTGGATCTACGCCACCTTCACGGAGCAACACGAGCGCAGCGTCACCGCTCAGCAGTATCAAGAAATTGCGATGATGAGTCCTTTTGAAGTGGTCCAGTGGATCCACGAGCACCAGTTCCTATTCACGCCCAGCGCGATGGACGTGGCAGCCTTGTGTGGTCGTTTCGACGTGGTGCAATTCCTGCATGTACACGGAATGGAGGTTGCACACACAATGCGATGGACTTCGCTGCGGAGAGCGGCCACCTTCACATCATGAGGTCTCTGCATGAACACCGCACGGAAGGTTGCACGGCCCTCGCGATGAGCCTCGCCACTGCTGCAGGTCACCTGGATGTACTACGCTTTCTACACGAGAACCGCGCAGAAGGGTGCATTCCCGGTACGGTGGCATTTGCGGCCAAGGGAGGACAGCTACAGTGCATCAAGTATTTGTTTGAGCATCGTGTCAGTGGCTTTGCAGAAGGGAACGCGCTCGACGTCGCGGTGATCGAAGGTCATATGGAGACTGTAAAGTTCCTTCATGGGATCCCCTGGGAGTACTGTCGTGAGGAGAGTTTGTACGAAGCCTCCAAGCGAGGTCACCGTGATGTGGTGGAGTACCTCTGTTTGAATCGGCCGATGGAAAACTCAGATCGCCTTCTCGCTCGAGCGAGGGATGAAGGTTTTGGTGAACTGGTCGCGAGTCTGGAAAGGAGCAAATTTTTTCCAAACACCGCGAAGACGTACAGCTATGGCGCGTGAGGCTGCGGCCATTGCGGATCAATGACGTGTTGGTATAAATGTGGCGGGAGAAGTTTTACCTTGGGAAAGGTTGAAGCGAGTCCCGACTTGGAGCCCAACAATCGCGTTGCACGCACCGGTTGGGAGATAATTGAGCTCCTCCGCTGTCAAGCGGGCTGCCTCGTCAAGTTGATTGACCCTGTCCATATCAGTCAGGTTCTTCACGTAACTCACATAAACACATCGTGGGAATTTACCAAGGCATTCAAAGCCCCGAAAAGCCCATGGTAAGAGGAGAGAACGGGCTCCGACTAGAGAAGTACACACATTGTTTAATCACAAATACAAAACTATTCACCTGATCCATTTTATTAACGCCAAACTTACTCTGACTGCTCGCTGTTGTTGCTGTTGTCGCTGCTGTTGCTGTTCTTCTTGCGCAGAAACTGCAGCAGCTCCTCGTTGATGTTGTTACTCTTCTCCAGCATCTTGAGCATCAGTACCTGGTTCTGGATTTGCGTGTTCATCATAGCAGCGAGGTCATCGTTAGCTCCAGCGGGTCCAGAATGCCTAGTAACTCCAGTAGGGCGTCCTCTAGGTCCAACATCAGTAGGATATCCAGCAGGTCCAAGAACTCCAGTATGGTGCTCAGCTCCAGCTCCAGTAGGGTCTGCTCCAGTAGGATGCCCAGCAGCTCCAGAAAGGTGTCCAGGAGCTCCAGTGGGGTAACCAACTTCCACTCGCTCACCCTCCATTGACCTATTAGGAGGAGGATAGAAATTCACACCTCTGACTCCACTCGCCATGATCCTTGCCGACTCGACCATCGCATGCGCGATCGACTCGCCCACCGAGACAAGCGCGTACGCCATGTCGATCTTCCGCTTCTTGGCTGAGGCGCTGGGGTCGTTGAAAGGATAACGGTTATTCATCGCTGGTTGCTGATGATACTGATGCTGTGGATTGTTGTTATAGGCGTATGGCGGACCTGCTGCTGCTGCTGCGCGCGGTGGTGGCGCGTACTGCATGTTGTTGGGGTAGCCGGAAGGAGGCGGAGGAGGACCGTTCGGAACCAGGCGCTGGTAGAACTCGTGCAGCGCCGACGATGGGGTTGGAGTTTGGTGAACAGAGTACGACGGGCGAGCATTCCCAGTAGCGCGTATGTTCCGTGGCTGTGGCTGTCGTTGCCGCGCTGGTGGCGTAGAGGAGTCTGATGGCGCATCTTCATCGTCTCCAGCACGACTCTGGCGACGTAAGGTCTCAGCAGCTTGGGAGCTCGCAGCATCCGAGTCTTCATCCTCAGCGTCATCGCCCTCCATTCCCGCAGCGGTTTCGTGGTTGTTCATGTAATCTCTGTCGCGCTTGTTGTGTCTCTTGATTGTGGAGGACGAGGATCCGCGATTGCGGAGCTCGACGCCGTCGTAGCCCTCCGCGCCGCTAAACGCCTTGTCCACGATGTCCCAGTAGCCTGGCAGCACGATCTCACCCTGATTTTCGTCCTCATCGTCATCGTCATTGTCAGCGTCACCTTCAGCAGCTTTATCTTCTTTTTCACTGTTATCGCCGTCGTCGTCGCCATCATCGCCGCCCTGTTCTCGTGCTTCTGGGGTGATGGCTCGCCTTCGCTCGAAGCGACTGCGCTTCGCCAGTGCTTGCTTGGTGGATGTGTACTCGCGCTTGAGCTGCTGGTACTTGTTCTTGAGCTGCTGCACGTTTAGGTTCACGTTGGTCACGAGTGCGAACTTGAGCTGCAGCGCCGTCCAGGCATCCTTGAGCTGCGAGGACGAGCCGCCGGCGAAGCGCGGGAGCAGCAGCCCCAGGCGCAGCTCCAGCAGACACGTCACCATCGCGTTGTTCCAGAGCACGCGCCCGTGCGACGGCGGCTGCGGGTGCATGTCCGCCGGGCGGTGCGGCGGCCCACGCGCCATGCTGGCGGCGATCATTTTCGCGCGCGCGTCCTGCATTTTTATTTTTTGAACTTGGAACGTGATCAGCAAGTGGTCACTACTTTCGCTTCTTTGAATGAGGAGGTCCACTTGATTCTCGAACACTTTTGAAGCTGGCTTTAAGCGATACCGGCTTACACAATCCGAGCCAATTGCTGTTTGGGCAATTGGGAATTCTCATCTTTTCAAATGTCAGGTACAGTCATCCCTCTTTATAAGCGACGCTATTGTGCCCCAAACCAACGCGAGCATTAGAGCAGACTGCATAGCATTCAAGGATAATTTAGCCAATGGGTTTTTTATTTGGCGACTTGGAAGATCACAGGTTTAAGAAAGAAATTTTCTATTGTCGGAGTGACTTGTTGCATGCTATGCTGAAGTTTATGGTACCTCCAAAAAATGTCTACGATACTAGGAAGAATAAAAACTATGAGTTCCTTATCTTTTTTGGATTCGTAAAAGGCGGTTTTATGCTACTGTATACACATACTATAAGCATGCACAATAAATCTCGCTCTGTGTGAGAAGAGTATTGTATCTTGTTCGTGATCGGAAACATTAACCGTTGCTGAAAATGAGATCTCTTCGGAGATCACAAGCATGCTTCTGTGTCTTACATGGAGTTAATTTGAACGAAAGAATCTTGTCATTCTGTGTCTTATATCATGCTTGCTTATAAAGAGAACTCAATACAAATTCCTATATTCGTTGATTTATTCCAGGCTACCATGGGTCATAAAAGGGTGTATCATAATTACAGGCTCTTACAAAGTTGGATGACTGTACCAGTTTTAAGCTCAATAGGAAATGTATCAAATCGGTGAGAATTCTCACTCAAATAGGTCTGATTCGGATTATGTAAACCGGTATCGCTTAAAGTCAGCTTCAAAAATGAGGTCAGCTCGTTTTGATATGGGTAGAAACGTAAATAAATCTAATATTTAGTATCCTATATACAATATTTCATCAAAAGCTGTTTAGTAATGAAATTTAGATTTTAAGCAGTCATATATTTAGCTTTTGGTAAGATCTTGTCTTATAGTTCGAAATTTTGCTAACATATTGTTACAAGTGCGTAGATATCGTAATACTTTGGGCTACTCACTTGGGTGTCCACTTCAGCTTTATTGTGTACCACTGCGAGTGGTACACTTGCGTCGTTTCAGGAAAATTTCGATGAAGTGGATGAGACCCTAGCTCACCCATATCACAATGCCACGGTGGACCAATGAGAGCGAACCATTTTGAATCAAGTATACATGCCAGTTTGTATATTATACGTATAAATTTGTATAGAGATAGACTTTATTCGGGTCAACTGACATTCAGCATGGAAACCATGCCTGCTGCATTTGTATACGAGTATGTTTATCCGTAGAATCACACCAGTGGGTTCACTTTGCTCATGTAAGTCATGAAAAATGACTTTTCAGATCATCTTTTTTCTTCAGGATCGAATGAGCACCATAACCTTCCAACCCATGAATCCAACTTTCACGCCCGCATCACAGTCACAGCCACTCACTCATGCACGTTACACGAGCATATATACGATAGCACATGCCATTCCAGTTGGTGCGTGAAGGGTTACGGTTTGGATAACCTTTATTGAGATCCTCTAGCCATTTTTGTGAATGAAAACAGAGTGAGACAGACTCACTTCACGAGATCAAAGGTCAAAAGTTAATCCATCGGGTTACGCTCCGCTTTTCTTGGTGCATGAGGTTATTTACTAACTCGCCGAGGTTTATTATCCGCATGTAAGGTTATTTTTCAACTAAAGGCGGGGTTTTACCCAAACCCCCAGATTTTTGGAAACACCAGATCGTAACCCTCTTTCGGGTTATAGACCGACTTTCTACGCGGGTGACGATCGCTTTAGAGAGGGGAAAGGGAACAAAGCCGCTCCTCGCTGTCTCTGTCGTTCGCTCCATAGTGAAACTCCCTTCTTTTCCCACAAAGTGAGAGGAGAGAAAGCGGAAAGGAAGGAAAGTGCGACGGTGGTTCATTCGCTCAAGCGCTCGCTCTCCAGCACATTCCCACTACACGCCTGCCTGGCCATCTATCTGTCGACACAGGTAGACAAGGAGCGGACGTATTGATACACACTCACCACTAGAAAGCAGAGACAGCAGCAGCAGCAGATATGAGCGGACGCGGGTCGCAGTCGGGCGGACGCAGCTCTGAGGTCGAGCGCATCATCGCGGCTGCCGAGGTCGACACGACGTTCGCCGGCAAGAAGGCGCGGTATCGCGGACGCCGATCGGTAAGTGAAGCGCGGCGTTATGGGTTACATATGTTATTTGTCGGTCTGTATAGGTTCGTATGTGTGTTTGTTTGGATGCTAACTCTCTCTTTGTCTCCTCTTTGTGTGCTCTGTGATGTGTACAATTGGTTGAGTAGACGTGGCCTGGTGCTCTCGCGCTGTTCCTCATCGCGGCCGGATCGGTGTTTGGCATCGTGTACTACGGCATCCAGCTCAAGGACAATGTGAACGAAACGGTCGCGAGTGATGCGGCGGTGCGCCAGTACTCGAGCGGCACGCCGATCTCGGATGGTCGTCCTGCGGTCGAAGACGCGGATATCACGATCACAAACCCAGTGAGCTACACGGATAACAGTACGTTGTATTCTCAGTTTCAAGGATATATATCTAGGAGCTCCGCTTTTTGTACAGAGAGACGAAACATGCGTGGACTGACCATGATTTTTGATTTTGTGTGAAAACAGAGTGCCAGCAGCCAAACTTTGTGAGCAAGAACGGCAAGATCGTCGCGGTGCTCGCCGACAACTCGGAGGTGCAGATCGACATCAAGGGCGTCAACTGGCTTGGCATGCAAGATTCAAACGGTGTGCCAAAGGGTTTGTGGGACAACGCCCGCGAAGGATCCACGCTGGTGAGCCTCGTTATCTCCAAGCTACAATGGTTCTTGAGTGTCATGTCTAATCATGTGTCTCAATCATGTCAATTCTTTCAGTACCGCATCGGTCAATTCCTGTCCAACAACAACTTTAACGTCGTGCGTCTTCCAATCTCGGTGGACTCGGCGTTGCGTAACACGGATATTTCAATCAGCCTGATCAACACGAACTCGCAGCGCGCGTTGGCGGACGTCACCAACTACCTCAAGATGATCAGTCTCATCGTCCAGGGCTTGGGCCAGTTCAAGATTGGCGTCGTGCTCGACTTCCATGTGCTGACTCCGACCACCGTCGACGACGGTCTCTGGTACGGCACGTCCATCCAAATTAGCGACACCCAGACGGCGATCGACAACCTCGCGAAACAGCTTTGTAACGGCAAGCACTTCAACGTGATGGGCATCGACCTCAAGGATGGTGTTGGTGCTTCTGCCACGTGGGGAGACGGCTCAGACACGGATTGGGCTGCTGCTGCGACGACGCTGGGTAACCACGTGATCAAGGCGTGCCCGCAGTGGCTGTCTTTCATTCAGGGCATTCAAGGAAGCTCGCACAAGGATTTGTACGACGACGGTAAGCGTGAGGTCAAGTCGAAGTTCCCTGCTGGTTCGGATCTGACGGGCGTTGCCACAGCGCCGATCAAGCTTTCGACGTCGGGTAAAGTGGTGTACTCTCCAAAGTACTTTACGAACTCGGAATCACCGTACGCGTACTTTTTCGACAAGGGTGGCATATCGACGGGTAACATGATCAAGGACTACGTTGAAAGCTCGGACGCGAACCTTCGCAAGAACGTGATCGCGAACATGAACTACATGTTTGGATCGACGTACGCGACGGGCTCGGCGGTCGTGCTCTCGTCGTTTGGTGGTCTCTTGGGCACAGACGAGAAGACGCCTAAGCTGACCAGTACGCGCATCGTCCAGGTGCTGATCGAGCAGATGCTCGCGACCGAGAAGAGTCTTGCCGGTGGCTTCTGGTGGACGCTGAACCCGGACACTTTCTGGCCGTACCCAGCGCCAGACAACTCGAACTCGACCTCTGCGGGTCTGGTGGATGAGACGTGGCGCGCGGCCAACATGAACGTGCTCAAGCAGCTTACGAACATGGACAAGATGGCGAGCGTCAAGTTCATCCCATGCGTCGTTTAAGTCGCTGCGTTCGGCGAATTCGTTGGGTGGCTCTGGTGCGGCGGGATGGATGACGAGTACACAGTGGTGTGTGTCGTTTCCAACGACAGCTCTTTTGTAGCTCTTCTTCAAAGGAAATCAGTCGCCCATAAACAGCAGCTGTTCTTCCAAGTATCAAGTCTTCTTCTGTACCGCCAGCAACCAAACATTTGCATTGCATTTATATAGTATGGTGCTTTCCTTTTCCACGGCTTTCATCATTTTCTCTGTGTCTTCTCATCAGTGGAACGAAAGAGTAGGAGGGAAACCAAAGTAGCAAAGGGAAGCCTAAACCTTTTAATACAAGTGAAGAAAAACAAAACGTACGTGCTCTTTATTGATTCTTGATATCGATCTCTTCTTCCCTACTCTCCCTCCTCCTCCTGTTCTCTTTCAAAGTCAGCAGAGAAAAAATGCCGCGCTTCTTCATCTTGTGCGGCCGCCAACCCACCCAAGTCCCTCTCACTCACTCCCAAGGACGCTCTTGACTTCAATTGTGTGCTTTTTTTCAAACACCATCATTGATCTTGTCAGGATTTTTCTGCTTCTCGACTGGGCGGAGCCTTACATACTCTACGCGCGCTTCTTCGGTCGGCCGCTCAGGCGCTTACTGCTTGCCGTTCGCTTCTCGGATTCGCCTGCGCCTGGGAGGAACGACGTCGAGATACTGCCGAAGCCGCCAGCGGGGGCGGCGGTCGACACGCTTGGGATGGAGAACGCCGACGTTGTGGTTGGCGCTGCTGCAGTCATCGCTGGCGCTGTGGAGCTCAAGTTGAACGAGACTTGCTTGGGAGCAGTGGAGGTAGCAGTGGTGGTCGAGCCAAAGCCAAAGCCGAAACCCCCGCCAGTGTTAGCAGCAGGAGCAGGAGCAGCTGAGAACGAGGACGTGTTGCCAAAAAGAGACGAGCTACCAGTCGTCGTCGTCGCTGGAGCAGCAGTAGTGGTTCCGAATGCTGACGTTCCTGACGCCGAACCGAAGAGCGACGACGACGTCGCAGGAGCTGCACCGAACCCTCCGAAACCAGTCATCTGCTGTTGTTGTGGCTGTGGCGCTGCTGGCGCAGACACAATCGTCGGTGCGACGCTGGTGCGGAACCGGATCTTGTCGATCGTCTCGCGCTTGTCTTCGTTTGCGTTTTTCTTGCGCTTGTCGAACGGGTTCTTGAACGCCGCAGGGTTGTGTTCGCCATGACGCTCCAGGTCCTGTCGCATATTGATCAGAAACTGCTGACGCATCACTTCGGCGCGCTCGTGCACCTCGGCGACGCGCGCAGCGACCTGCATCAACGATGCGTTCTGCGCGACCAGGATCTGATGCAGCAGCGCAGGCGACACCGCCGACGAGGCAGCATGCTGCTGGTGCTGGTGCTGCAGTGCGTCGCGGCGCTCGTAGAGCGGCTTGTACTCGGACTCGATGTCTTCAATCTGTGACTTGATTGCCTCCATCTTGCGCTCAAAGTGGTCCAAGAGCTCCCAGTAGTACGGCGACGGCGTCTCCACGTGGCGCATGATGTTGTACATGTTGGACGCCGAGTTGCCGTCCAGCGTGCGCATGCTGAGCGTCGCATTGTCAACCTGGTGGATCAAATTCTTCACGTCCTTGCGCAGGTGGTGCACAGACGTCGCCTGACGATCCTGTACGTTCCGTCGCACGAGCACGTCTTGCTCCAGCTTCTGGATGTTTGCGTTCAGGTCGTCGAGCTTGCGCGGCGAGACGGTCTTGAGGAACGCGTCCGATTGGTCTTCTTCTTTCAAGAATTTGTGGAACTCAACAATGTTTTTCTTCACATCGTCTGGCAGCGACTCGAACGACGTCTCCAGTGTGATGCCTTGTCCACTGCACACAACAACCAATGTTTAACAATGACAACGGTCAGCCCATACAAAGCAACAACAAGAGCAGCACTCTCATACATGGGGACCATAGAACTCACTTTTGCTGCGGGATGCCTGCAGTTCCACCGAATAATCCAAACGAGCCAGTGGTACCAGGAGCAGCAGCACCGGGCGTGAGCGCGCTCGAGCCAAAGAAGCTGCTACCACCGCCGGTGTTTGTCGCAGGCGCGCCAAAGAAACTGCTTCCGGTTCCAGTGGTCCCCGTAGTGGCACCGCTTGAGCCAAAGAAGCCACCACCTGTTCCTGTCGTGGGTGCCGCTGTGCTACTGGTACCGCCAAAGAGACTCGACCTGCCGCCTGTGGCACCACCTCCTCCAAAGAGCGATCCTGTCGCTGGTGCCGCAGCAGGCGTCGTTCCAAACGAGAAACCGCTACTGGTCACTGGCGCTGCAGTTGCACTGCCCGGGGTCGAACCAAAGAGACTACGCGCGGCATTGGACGTCGCGCCAGTCGTCGCACCGCCACCGCCAAAATTAAAGCCCGAGGACGTCGCTGGCGCCGCAGCGGATCCGCCGCCTGTCGACGATCCGAACGAGAAGCCACCGCCGCTGCCGGCAGCTGGTGCAGGCGTCGACGTCGCGCCGGAGCCAAAATTGAATCCCCCTCCTCCACCTGCGGTTGATGTGGTCGGCGTGCTGCTAAACGAGAAACCTGTTCCGACATCAGTATGAAAAAAATACAATCCACAGACAGAAATCATTAGCAACGAGCACATGCCAGAAGAGCGCCACGCGTACACACAATACACTCGTGAAGCAAATAGCACATACAGAGCACACACAGCACAGACGCCCACTCTCCATGTTCACCATGCGTGACGGCTGATAGACGGAGGAAGGCAAACAAACAAACAATCAAACGCACCAGACGACGCGGCGGCAGGCTGCGTGACGCTGGTGCCGAAGGAGAAGCTCATCGTGTCAGAAGGCGAAAGCGCGGCGCAGCTGTAGGAGGAACGCGCAGCGGGAGACCGACTGCTGCTGCTGCTGGAGATAGAGAGAGACAGAGAGACAGAGAGAGAGCGGATGGCGCTCTCTTCGCTCTTTGGTGCTTGCTGTCTGCTGTCCTTGCTTTGACTTTTGGTTATGAAGGCGCGCGTATTTGGATGGCCCGCCAAATGAGGTAGGACGTGCGTATACTAAAACAGACAAAAAATATTACTTGCACGTCGCATACTGACAAACCCTAAAATATCCTAAAATAGGAAAATAGGGCTTTAGTGAACAAAAATGACCTTAACCGCTAACCGACTCGTAACCAATTGATTTGGTACGGTGCGTGGAGGTTGAATGACATGGCAGTTGCTCTGAGCGTGAAAAGGTTTCTGGTGCTTGCACAAAGGCAGTGAATCGAAGGATACACGAGCTGGGCTTTCCTTGGCGCCGCGAAGAACGGACATAAGGATGTGTTGGAGTACTTGTGTTTGAATCGCCCGATCGAAAACCCAGGTCGTCTACTACTCGCTTTCGCTAGAGGATCCGGGTATTCGACGGTTATGCCTACAGTAGCGAAGATCAAACGGTCTTCAAGTTCGACGGAGAAGCGTGATCGCGATAGCTAGCTCCATGTAGTGACATGGATAATACGAGAGGTGTCAAGTCAAAGTACTGTGCTTATCATAGTCGTGTCTTTCTGGATTACAGGTACATCGTATTGGATATATGCTATCCGATACTACAGTATTCACCCACCTCAGAATCCAGATGCGATTTCTGTCTTGTCTATCCTGCACAATCCTACTCTATTCCCCTGGACCCCGACAATGCCGATCCCATTTCAAGTTGTTGCGACTACAGCTCCATTCAGATAGCTACGGCTCGCTCCAAATCGTCCAGCCATGGCATCACCCTCGCAGCACTACCGGCGTCCTTCCAAGTGCTCACCAGCAGACCGCTCTTCACCAACATTGTCGACTTCATCCCTGATGTAGCATACTTCGTACCCGAATTCAAGAAACAAATCGAGATCGAACGCCTAGTGGATCCGTTCACACAAAACCACACAGAAGGAAGACCTCTGCTTGTGTCGAGGCGCGATTCGCCACAACGACCGGCGAGTGCTACGCGCGCTGCTCTTGCTGTCAAAGGTTGATGCGTACGCTTTAGACCCCGAGATGAGGTTCCAAGGGATTATGGGGGATGCGCTCATACTCAACCAAACACTCCACTGAGATCAAGACATGTGGATATGCAGACGACACCGCGGTCTACCTACGTGACGTTGACCAGGTTGAGCCAACCCTCTGCATTCTGGACTCCTTCGCGGCTGCCTCCGGTCTAGCGATCAACAGGACCAAATCGATCATCCTACCACTCAACGCCAGATCGACGCTGGAACAGAAGCCAATACACGGACTGCGCGTCCTCGGCCCCGACGAGCACTGTCGGTATCTCGGCATCCAAGTGGGGCGATCCGACGCCAGCGCCGCCAACTGGGAAGCGTGCTTCCGCTCGCTCAAGGTCCGCCTCGCTCTCGCTCAGAAGAAAACTCACTCAGCAGAACAACGCGCGCAGCTCGCCAAGGCGATCATCGTACCCAAGGTTTTTTACGTCGCCCGCCACAACTGGCCGCCACAACAGACGATCGAGCGCCTGCATCGGATGATCAAGTCATTCGTCTGGGGGGGGGACCGACGACTCGCCCGTGGGTTCCAGAACGACAATCAGAACTCCCACTGTCAAAAGGCGGACTCGCCGCCCCACACATCGAGAGTGAACTCGTCATCATGAGTGCGCTCATCGTCGGGCGGTGGGCGACGAACGCAACATCGCATGACCGGCTTCTCGGGGACATCCCCCAAGGAAGATCTGGCGCCTCACCGCTGTTCATCACCCCAACGGTCAGCGATAGGGGACATCTACGGCCGAGTCACACGATGTGGCAAACTGGCACCACAGCGATACAACGCTCTCTGAGCAACCACGTACAGGGCGACGACGTCCGCGCTCTCACCGCCCGCGCATCGCGGTTCGCGTCGGCGAACACCGGCACTCTTCACCC
>JALBZB010000712.1:0-19761 GCA_038050625.1 Pythium sp. MPC-2022a | reverse complement strand
GCGCTATTTCGGGACAATTTTAATACAGAAATCAAGTGCAAACAGCAGCTTCGGGACGAGGTATGTGCTTTCATTTCACTTGTTTTCACTATATCCTTATTTACGTTAAAATTGTTTCGTACTCTAACGAAGCGACATGGTACAACTTTCTCACATTTGCGCAGCATGCTCTTGCTCTTCTCTTCGAAGAACTGGTCAATTTGGTCAAAGAGCTACAGTGCCAAACGATGAATGGTCAACATCAAGAGAGCGACGATGAAGCGCCTGAGCTCCTGGAGCTGGAACTTGACGAGCCAGCGCCGTCGCTCGTATCAGCACCATCGCCCGCTGCTATTGCAGATGATTCTGCATCAGCGCCAGGTCCTCTCAAGCCGGTGCCCGTGACGATCATCTCGGGCTTCCTCGGCGCGGGCAAGACGACGCTGCTCAACTACATTCTCACGGCGCACCACGGCAAGCGCATCGCGGTGATCGAGAACGAGTTCGGCGAGGAGATCGGCGTGGAGAACCTCATCGCCAAGGATGGTGGCAATGGGCAGGTATTCGACGACTTCTACGAGCTCAGCAACGGCTGCGTCTGCTGCTCGGTGCGCGATGATCTGGTCAACACGCTCGAGAAGTTGCTCGAGCGCCGCGACCGCTTCGACTACATCCTTGTGGAGACCACGGGCATGGCCAACCCGGGCAAGGTCGCGTCCGTGTTCTGGGTCGACGACGAGCTCGAGGGCCGCATCTTCCTCGACGGCATCGTCACGCTCGTCGACGCACCGCGCATCGACTTCCACTTGGACCACCCGGACACGCAGCTGGAGGCAGCCTCGCAGCTGGCGTACGCGGACCGGATCTTGCTCAACAAGCGCGATCTCGTAAGCACCAAAAAACAGGAGGAGGCGATTGAAGCGCGCGTCGCGGGCGTGAACGCGATCGCCAGCGTCACGTGGACGCAGCGCGCCGAGATCCGGTTAGAGGACATTCTGGACATCAAGAGCTTCACGACCCAGCGCGCGATGGACATCGAGAAGCTGTTGACTGCGCAGAGGCATCATGACCATGATGGTGAGCATGACCATGATGAAGAGCGTACGCATACAGGCGGCATCCAGACGACCTGCATTACGGTGGACGCTGGTGCGCTGAGTCTGGAGAAGCTCGAGCGCTGGCTTGGCGAGCTGCTGTGGGATCAGGATAGCGACGAAAATGGAGACAGTCATAACGACCGCGATCTTCAGCAGCAGCACACGAAGCAAAAGCTCTTCCGCATGAAGGGCGTGCTCGCGATCGCGGGCGAGCCCAACAAGTTCATCCTGCAGGCCGTGCATGAACTCTTTGAAGTGTACGCGTCCGACGAGCCGTGGGCTCAGGCACCAACAGATGGGTCAGCGAGCTGCTGCTCTCGCATCGTGTTCATCGGACTGCATTTAGAAAAAGAGCGGCTGGCGAGCGGACTGAAGAGCTGCCTCGCGCTGGACGCATAGAGAGAGAAACGAAAGATTGGGATCCACGTCAAATATATCCAGTAATTCATATAAAAGCCCGTTGACCTAAAGTATTCGACACGCTTTGTCCTTGCACAAGGATTCGTACAATGCTCATGTAAGCCCACCCATGATGTAGAGTAATCCTTCAGTCAATTTCGGTCGTGGGTTATATACTGAACTAAATTGGCGAATCCCATACGTGACCGATCCATCTTGCGTCTGTAGACGCATCAAACAAACCCGGGCGTGAATGAATGAATGAGCTAGGGATGTGCACAAACAACGCGCGACCTGAGATGCCAGGTTTACACACAACTTTGCGTCCGATTCTCGCTTTCAACGGAGAGATTTCGCAGTCCCTTTTACTCTGAAGACTGGAGCCCATTTAAAGAGCTTGTGGTACTCTATGAGATCAATGCGATCATGTACTCGACGGATTTATCCAGTATTTGTGGGTACCGGTAGGTTTTGTGGTACGCTTCGAGCACTTCGAAGTAGGTTCTCTGGCTCCTGCGGTGGTTGGTGGTGGGTTTGGTTCCTGAAGTTGGGGTTCGGCTGAGTGTTGGTTGCAGATCGGCATACATTACCAACCACTGGAGTTGAGTTGTCGAAGCAAGAATGCGTACAAACATCGACCCCTCCACACACGCACTTGGTTGGTCCTACTAATTAATTCCAAGCGAGTTCGCGACAAAATGTGTAAACATGTACAACCTGAACCGTCATGTTTACTCGCACATCTGTATTTGATCGCTTCCAGTTCTCCGCCTCGACCGATTTTAGAAGTGCGGCTGCCTCGCAAGGCAAGCGTCTTTCGATCCCACTTGCGCTTTCGCTCCATCCTCATTCATCAATTCGCCTGCTTCTCAACAAGCCTCTTCCAAGTCTCCGCACCAAACCTCCTCCAAGATGTCTGCCGCTCCATGAACCATCAACGCTTACGCTGCTTTCGAGTCCTGCGGTCTCGTCAAGTCCTGGCAGTTCGAGTCGCGTCCTCTTGGTGCCGAGGACGTCGAGGTCAAGATCTCCCACTGCGGTGTCTGCAGCACGGACGCCCACACGATCGACAGTGGCTGGGGGCCGACAGCCTTCCCTTGCGTTGTCGGCCACGAGATCGTCGGCAAAGTGACGCTCGTCGGTCCAGAGGTGACGCACCTCGCTGTGGGCGACCACGTCGGCATTGGCGCGCAAGTGTTTGCCTGCCTCAACAAGGACAAGACCAAGCACTGCGTCGAGTGTGCCGACGGTGCTGACACCTACTGCAGCCGCACGCTGTAGACCTACAGCTCGCAGTACGACGACGGCCACCCGACTCGCGGCGGGTACGCCGACTACATCCGCGTCCTGTCGCACTACGCGTTTAAGATCCCTGAGATAATCCCATCGGACGCCGCTGCGCCACTGCTCTGCGCCGGTGTGACCGTGTTCACGCCGCTGAAACAGGGTGGCGTCAAGGCTGGTGACCGGGTCGGCGTTGTCGGCATCGGTGGACTGGGTCACCTGGCGATCCAGTTCATCCGCGCGCTCGGCGCGATCCCGGTCGCGTTCTCGCGCTCCTTCAGCAAGGAGAAGAACATCCGCGCGCTTGGTGCGCAGGAGTTCTACAACCTGAGCGACCCGAAGAGCGCCAAGCAAGCGGTCGCCTCTGTTAACATGCTGCTCATCACTGCCAACGCGACCAACATGCCATACAACACGTACCTGGATCTGCTGCGACCGCGTGGCACGTGCGTGATGCTCGCGGTGCCGAACGACGAAGTCAAGTACCTGCCGTTCTTCCTGGTCAGTCGCGGCATCAAGTTCGTCGGCAGCGGCATCGGCTCGATCGTCGACGTCAAGGACATGCTGAAGCTCGCGGCCGAGAAGAATGTGCGTCCGATCATCCAGAAGATGCCGATGGACGAGGTGAACAAGGGGCTCCAGATGGTGCGTGATGGTACGGTGCGCTACCGCGTCGTGCTCGAGAACTGAGGGCGCTTCCTCATTACACTGTAAACTCTGCGTATCACGCGCAGCTCTTCACTTCCAGCAGCAAAATATTGACCTCTACTGGTATCCATGCAGCCTTTCACACTCAATCAATGACACACTCCGTCTTTCAATACTTGGTCTCAATCCTTGATCTCTCTCCAAGGCTTTGTTTACTTCTGCTGACTCCACTCATCCGGCAGCGTGCCGTTGCCGAGTGACGCAAGTGAGCGCAGCTTGATGAATCCGAGCAGGACCTGGCGAAAGATCTTCCACGTTTCATTGACCATCACGACGCGCGAGTGCATTTCGTCCACTAGCGAGAGCGACTCGTCGACGCTGATGCCGATGCTGCTGTTGCATTTACTGCTGTTACTGGCACTGGCACTGCCGTTACCGGTGAGCGTTGCGCGGTCTTTCACAAACATGTCGTGCAGCCGCTCCAGTCGCTCGATGAACAGCAGATAGACCGCCTCGTGCTGAGCCACGTCCTGACTCGAGAGTTGGTTTGAAGAAGTCGACGAGCTTAAGTACAGCACCTCGCACGTGGAGGTGCGAGAGGAGACGGCAGACGAGTGGCACGAAAACGACTCGGTCTGGATGTCGTTGTTCTTCCCGATGCGTCGCAACTCCTCGAGAAGCTCTCGGCACTGCTCTCGATAGCCGCTCCACGAGTTCACGAGGAACTTGTAGCTCTGCGCAGGATTCGGGGAGATCTTGAACGGCTCCATGGCGCTGTTCTCTAAACTCTGTAGCTCGGCGAGAGGCTCACGGGCTAACACGGGGAAGCAGGCAGCTGCCAGTCGATCGCTAATGTGGTCCTCTACCAGGTTCTTTTGCGAGGTTCCTGCTCCAGTTCCTGCGCCACCTGCTTTCTTTTCCGAATGGCGCTTTTCCGTCGAGCAGAAGCGGCGGAAAATCACACACACGTCGTCGTTCAGGTACGAGATCTCGGACTTCTGGAGCACGCTCGCAATCACGTCGATCTGCGAGAATTTCTCAAAGTGCTGCATCTCGTCGTCGAGTGTGCAGCACACCATCTTCACCTCGTTCATGCGCTGCACGACGTATCGCTTCCACTCCGTCAGCGTCAAGAGCAGGAACGCTCCAGCCTCGATGTGGGTAGTAGAGCTGCCGATAGTGGTTGAACGCACAGACGGTTGCATATTGTCCGATCCAGCGGAGCTGCTAATTTGTGCTGCTTCTTCGACCCGCACTCGAAGCCTCTGTTTTTGGTCCGCGCTCAGTTTACTAAATGCGCTCAGCAGGATGTTCTCTGCTGTCTCGATTGGAATCCAGTCTGGAGGCTCCGTCATTTCAGTAGAACTACTTTCATCTTGCGCAGAATTTGCACTGTTAACGGATCCAAAGTTGAGCACGATCGACGGCGGATCGACGACACGAAAATTGTGCAATCCACAGCGGAAGACTCCATGGAGAAACGCCAACGCTTCGTTTTGTCCAAGTAGGCGATCGTCTGGGGACGCATTACTCATGCTGCACAGCGCGCTGAAGAGCATGACCATGGCGTTCGTCTTCACGTACGCGCGGCAGTTAACGAACACGTCGTGAATGAGCTTCTCGGCTTCCCAGCGCGTGCCAAACTTTTGCAAGAAGAAATCGTAGATTAGCTCCATCAAGATCGGCTTCGGTGCGGGACCGATACCTCCGTTTAGCGTGCTCGAACTGACCGCTGTTGTTGAAGATGAGTTTCCGTGGAAAGCGCTGCCCGTCATGCTCAGCTCCATGAGAAGCAGCGAGTAGCGCTCTGGTCGTAGTGACTGCCTGAAGATAGCTGAGATGACGTAAAGCAACCAATTCAACGGACGCTCGGCAAGACGCGAGTAATAGTCGGACTCTTTCTTCCCGTAGTTATGGTGGAGCAGTGGACGCATCACGAGCGGCGCACCCTGATCGCGTCGGAGGTGTTCGCGGAAGGCGGTTTGCATGCGCTTGACGCACAGCTTCTGCTTGACCGTGTCAATCAAAATCTCCACGCTGTGAAAGGGAAATACACAAGGGTTAGCTCGCATAGCCAGATATCCAACCCCATGTAACATCAAGAATGCACACAAACATAACATACCTGCTCTTGTCTCGAAGGCGGACGCATTCCAAGAGCGCGTTTAGCGCTTTCTCCATGCTGAAGATGTTCTTTGAGTTAAACAAGCAGCCGGTGATCTCGTACTTGACCAGTTTCGTAAGCAGCAGGTTATCAATGAGCCGGTGGAAAGACGTCAGCAGCCGCACGCCGTCGGAGTACGCTTCCTCGCTGTCTTCCAGGCACGACGTGATTTCAAACGACAGCTGATCGGTTGAGCTGCGCGTCCATAGTGGTAGCGCTTCGATACTCGCCGTAAGTTCGTTGCGCAGGATCACGAAAAACTTGTCAACCATGTACGTCGCTCGGGAACTCGTGGATAGCGCAGCAGAGGTTGGCAAATATGGACTATCGGCGAGGCGAGCGATCCCCACTGCAGGACTCTCCAGCCGCATGCAGCTTGAGAAGAACTGCGCGGATTCGGCTACATCCATAAACGCATCAAAGTTCACTGCGCCGTTCCCCTTCACGTACGCATTTCGAAAGAGATTCGCTACCATGAAGGACGGGATCTCATCATTCAGAGTGCGGATCATGACCCGGAACTGCTCCATATCCATTGTCGCAGCGTTGATTCCGCCAAGGGTGATCAACTGCTGTCGGGTTTCCGATACTCGACCTGACGATCCAGCGAGCGAGACAGCCCCCGTTGCAGTCTGGAACATCAGTCGAATCGCCGCGCGGCGATGCGCTTGCTCCTCTTTGTACTCGAGCATCATCAGCTCCACCCACAAGTTTGCATCGACAAACTGTTGGGGAGCCACGTCAGTATCGTCTTCGTCTTCATCTGCAGTTGAATCTGCTTGTTGTCCACTTTTGCCGCGTTTCTTCTTCTTCTTTGCGTTTCGAGGTTGCTCTGGCGGGAGAAACACAGTGGGCTTCTCTTCTTCGGGCACGCTGGTCACCACGTAATTCATGATCTTCTTGTCCAGCGCTGCACGCTCCGATTCTGTAGCTTTTGACAGCACCACACCCGTAGCAAGTGAGGCGTGATATGGAGAGATCCAGATCGTCTTGGGGACTCGTTTAGTGCTTGGTCTGTTTGTTGCAACTGACCCCAGAGTCTCATATTCGTGGGAAAACTTGACGTAGGACACGCACTCTCGAAGCGGACCCCAGTTCAGCCTTCCGCCGATCAAAATGTCCAGCACTCGGTAGCAGTACAGCATAAACACTAGCTCGTCTTCGCCGTATTTCTCATCGAGTAGCGAGAGAAAGAGCTTTGCCTCCAAGTACCCTTCCTGAACCAACGTTTTCACACCGTAGTAAAGGCACCATCGGTCTTCATCAGCTTGCATTTGCTGCTGCTCCGCCGAAAGGATGGTGTGTGGAAGCGATGAGGAGTCGTCGCTATCACTTGGATCAGTATACCCGCCGCCGAATTCATCTTGGTTCTTATCGTCCTTGATTGAGCGCCACGGTGAAAACCAGGCGTATACAAACTCTGGCATCCGAATCCGCAACGGAAAGATTCCACTGTTCCGTTTGCACATGGCGTCATCGATTTGCTTCGCAAATACGATGGAGCGCATGCAGCTGAACGTCCACGCCATCTCTTTGTGCGGGCGACGTCCTCGAAGGTTTGGCAGCAGTATTCGAAAGTACAAGCACTGGATACGTCTCTTTCTCACCTCTTGAACTTTTCTGTTGTCTGGGTCGTTCACGTCCGAATCGGCATTCGCATTCCCTCCTTGGGAGGAGGCAGGGGCCTGGTCTACCAGTTTCCCTTGAATGGACATATCTTTTATGTCCTGCTTACACCTCACACACACACCAACGGAGGTTCGACGACTCCTGGCGCGATCTAAGCCATCTGTTCCTCTCTCAGCTTCAGGACTCGGTGGAGGTGCATTCGACTCTTTCGCATCGTCCTCCTCCTCGTCCGCTTCATCCTGTGCACGCTTATGGCGTTCTTCTTCCTGCGCGGCTCGCAGCTCGTGCGCAGCGATCATTTTACTATGTTGCTCCATCAGCGACACGATGGTGTCGTCTTTCGCAGTGAGGATGATCGTCATGTTTGACATTTTCTCTTTCAATGCCTCCAGTTCCTGCTCTACTGCTTCTTTTTCCACTGTCAGCTCCTGATTCTCCTGGATTAGAGGACGCAAGTGCTCGATTTCTTCTCGGCGCAACTCATACTTCTTCTCGAGCTTGTTGTAGTTTTCGCGGAGCTCGACGGCTTTGACTTTCTCTGTGTCTTCCCGCATTTGCCTGAAAATGGTGTTCAGCGTCTTCATGGTATCGCCCATTTTGGTCATTTGCTCTTTTGACTCCGTCACTTTTCTCTCCATTTCTTCTTTGCGTGCCTCAAAACCAACACTCAAACGCTTGATCTCTGCTTCATACTGCTCCTTCATGTCTTCTGTGTCGCGTTGATGATGCTCGCTCGCTCGGAAAATCTCCTGCCGCATCTTATCTGACTCTAGCAACGCCTGCTTCAAATCTTTCGACCGTGCACAGTACAGCTGCTCCAGCTGATAGAAGGCTTGCGCATACTGGATGCGAGCTTTCCGAAGAAGCACCCCTTGTTCCAGGAACGACACCGTGAGCATCGCCTCAAGCTCACCCAAGATGATATCCGACCATTTCTGCTCGAAGAAAAGTTTCACGAGGACTTTTTGATCCTCTGTGCTCTTGTCGACACCACCCGGAAGCGATTCATCTGGTCCTGACGCCAGCAAATATTTCTGGGCGACTCGAGCTTCAATGGACATGAAATCCCGGTCGATCATCGCCAATTTCTCGTTGCACGCAACATCCCACTTGTTCTTCTTGTTCACGAACTGGATTGCAGTCTCAAAGCACTTTTCAAGGTCCAGCACGTCCATTCGTCTCGATGGTCGCTCCACTCCAGTGATACTGCTCCCACCAACTCCCCCAGCGCCATTGTTACCTTTCGATCGCTCCTCGGACCCTGGTAGGAAATGCCACGTCTTATTGCGGCTCTGCGCAGCGTGACAGCAGCTCTCAGCCATTTTCTCGATCGTGTAGAAATGCGATACTGTGTCGTACTCTTCGTCGTGCTGCTGGTTCAGACTCGCGCATACTTTAGAGCTGGTCGCACCCTGTAACTTCTTTACATCGTCGGCATTCATCGCAGAGACAGGAAGTGTCCCGACCGGCTTTGAACTGCCCAGTTCCATTTTGGGTAGCAATTTCTTCGAGCGCTTGGAATATTCGGGGATGTTGTTGTGGCTGGTTTGAGCGGGCGATCGTGACTTCAGATGCGGTTGCTGCTGCTCCATGAATGGCGCTGATCGGAACAGTGAGCTCTGGTGGAATGGCTCAGTGCCTTTCTGGTCGAGAATGAACTTGCGTACGTCAAACTCCCCTTCTGCAGCTTGCAAGCGATTGACACTTGATGCTCCTGCTGTTGATGACTTTCGAGAGGTATGCGCTTTGTCATTGCTCTGGATCGAATCGAGATGGAGTGTCGCGCTCCCTATGGTTGTAAACGGGCGGGAAGCCGAAGCGAGTTCGTCCGACTTGATCCGTGTTGCTCCATCCATGATGAGCGCGGGTGTGGAGATGGCTTTTCGGGAATGCGCGCTCGTCTTCCTTGAGTGCTGTTGTCCAGCAGTCGCCATCCGTTACTCCTTAATCGCAGACATGGATGAGGAACTCAAAGAAAGCTTGAAACTGCTAGGATAGTCAGCGGAAACAAGGTTCATGTTCAAGTTGTTCAACTATTGAGCTCTTTACGGTATTTGCAGTGTACCTTGCTCTTGTCGGTCTTCATTTTTATGTTTCATGGAGCTCTCTCGCGTTTTTGTCTTGACAATACATGTAGCTCTTCCTGCTGTCGGGCAGTTTGCCGATTCGATAGTAAAGACAGACGAATCATGCATGGCATCAACGATTGCATTGGTAGATAGACCTGGAAATGGCGTCGATGTTCAACTCACCAAACCGGCAAACTACACTTCAGAATCAATCAAGATCCACTTGATACGACGGAAGCACTTTCGCACAATCTCCTCCAGCTCACCAAAACGACCACTGTACATCAGCAAGTTGTGCATCAAGCGCAAACGGTCGCCAACGTGACGCAAACGCTTCTTGATGAGGTTCAGCTGCGCAGTGCCGAGACCAGACGGAATGAGGTTGTCAACAACCGTGCGGAACACGTAGCCATCGAGTGGTTCCAGAAGAGACACGCGCAGACGCAACTCTTCTGGGCAATCATCTCCGAGCTGGTCCAGCTTCTCTTGGTACGATTCCAGAATCGCTGAAACCTTGTCCCACGCAGCTTCTTGTCCAGGAAGTGGAGCAAGCTGAGAAGCGTGGGCGTATTCCTCGTGATACTTTTCACGACCCACGACGCGAAGCAACATGTTGAAGAGAGCGAGCTGGAGCGCGATTTGCTCACCAGGCTTGTGGTGGAACTCCTTCAGCAAGCCATCAAGGATCCAGAAAATACCCAACGCTTCAGCTGGGTCGTCACGACACTCCCACACCAACTTGGCGACAGGACGGTCAACAGCCAGCTTCAAATCTGGAGTCATGAGACCGAAGTGATCCATCCATCGGATCGACTTGCTCAAGTATGTAGCCTGCTTCTTTGGCGAAGATGGGGCAGCCACAGCGTTGGCGCCTCCAGCCATGAAATCGAGAAGTGGGTGTGACACGATTCTCTCCATCGTCTCGGCATCGATGTTAGAAGAGAGAAGGCGCTGCAATGCAATGGTTGGGTAGAGCGACTTCTTACCGGTGACATCAGGAAGAAGACCACGCATCAGGAACTGGATGCGAGACCACGCCAGTCCAGCGAAGACGAGGTTTCCCTGGCGATCAAGACCACGACGACCAGCACGACCAGCCATTTGCTGAACCATGAGCGACGTCAGGCTTTCCTCCGAAGTGTCTTCACAGAAGCAGCACGTACGGAAAGGCATGTTGACACCATACGCCAACGAGTCGTCCGAAAAGACAACAGCCAGTCGACCGGCTTGAGCGAGCGACTGGACAACTCGCAGGTACGCAGCTGGGAGGTTCTGGTTGTAGATACCAATACCACGACGCAGCGAGCGCACCAAAGGATGACCATCGTCAGAGTCCTCGGACAGCTCGCGACGCAGCTGCCACTTGATCTCTTTGAACTCAGTGGCAGTCAAACGGTAGCCGTGTGGCGTCAGCACAAAGTCTGGGTGTGGTGCGTAAATATCTGGGGCCGCCTTTTCTTCGAACGCTTGCGATTCACGCTCGGTATCTTCCTTGTCCTTCGCCTTCACCTTCGCCTCACGTCGCTTTGCGGCAGCTTGGTTCTTCTCCCACTCCGCGTACTCCAGCTGCACCTTCTCACGGAAGTTAGGGTATCTCGCAGTTTCAGCAGCTTCAACAGACGCCAGAAGTTGGTCAAACAGCTGACGGCATCGCACGGAATCCAACTGGAACGCAATCGCAGGCACGAGGTTCTTCGAGCACAGATCGTTGACGAGACCGTACACATCGACCGCCGAGGTAGTAGACGCATCCTTGGCGCTCGGCATCTCAACCGTCGCGTTGCGCAAACCCGTCGGTGGAGCGAAGAAGTCCAATAGTTCTTGCGTTGGCTTTGGCTCCTTGATGGACAGCTCTTGCAAACGTCTCTTCACGACATCTTCGTACTGCTTCGACTCCAGCAACGTAATGCGGTGCGTGCGCTTTCCAAGGTCGAGTTCGTAATCGCCATCATCGTCCTCGTCCTTCTTCGACTTGCTCTTCTTCGAACTCTTTTCCTTCTTCGAGCTGCTCTTCGACGACTTCTTCTCCTTCTTCGACTCCTTCGCCGATACATCTTCGGTTTCACCCTTCTCAGCAAAGAATTTGTGTGGGTTGACGTCTTCAACCAGTTCCAGTGGGTAGTACTTCTTCATCGCCTTCCAGAGTGCAAACGTATCACGAGGAGTGAACGCCAAGTCACCAGATTCAAAGCCGTCCTTCGTCAGGTATTCGAGAGTGATACCAGCGCACGGGTGCAACGAGACGAGTTCTTGCTTCTTCTTGCCGTCTTCCTTGGGCTCCTCCTGCCAGATCATGCGCTGCAAGTTGATGAAACGACCCTTGTATTCCAACATGTGCACTTCGCGCGGGTGGTGCGATTGCCACCAGCTTTGCAACTTCTTGGCATTTCCGATAGTAGCCGAGAGCGCCAGGAACGGGCACGTGACAGCCTTGATGATACGCTCAAACGCATCACCTTCAGCTCCGTTCAAGTCGTGTACCTCATCGTACACCGCGTACTGAAAATCGTAGCCGATGTCAATCAACGTCGACTCGACGGCTCGAGGGGTGCCGACAGCGATACGGAATCCCTGAGGAAGGAATACCGTGCCTTCGGTAATCAGCGCGACCGTGCCCTTCACCATCGCCTGGAAAAGAGCAGCGACTTGCCACGCCAGAGGATCAGTTGGCACAATGAAGAGCACTTTTCCACCGACGACAGACACGTACGAGGACAGCACGGTTTTACCACTACTGGTAGGGGCGCACACCACCATCGAGTGGTTCTGGTCGATGTGACTTAGCACCGTGCGCTGCCAGTCGTCGAGGATGAACTTGTTCATGTGGTGCATGTTCAATGGCGGCAGGCGGTCAGACATCTCCGTCAGCTGGAACTCGATCAGGTCACGGCCTTCCAGGTAGTCGTTCACCACCTTGACGTACTTGCGGTACTTCTTGTGCACCGCGAGCAAATCGTCTCTCAGCTTGGCGTCTTCATCTTCCTCAACCTTGCGCTGCTTGTCGGTCTTCTTGCGTCCGTCTGGTCCCAGCACCGGTCGGTCGCGGATCAGCTTCGTGCGTTGAATCTCCCAGAGCGTATCAATCGCGTCCGTGAACTCTTTCTTCTTGCAAAGATCGCGAAGGATCTCGTAGAGCTGTTTCAAGCGGCCCGTCGGCGTGACCATCTTCATCGTGAGCAAGTTCATCGACTTCTTGACGTTCGCGAGCTTCTCTTCGTCGACCTTGCTCTGCTTCTCAAACTTGTCCTTGGCGACCTGCATGCGGATCAAGTCGGCCTTCTTGAGCTTCGTGATAGCGGCAGGCGCGGCATTCTTCTTGTCTTCCTTGCCACCTTTCTTGGCGTCCACAGCGGGCTCCTTCACCTTCTCTGCGGCGTCGTCCTGCTCTTCCGGCCACAGGTTGCGCGGGTTGAACGGGTTGGTCGGCGCCAGGTCACGGAGGATCACGGGCATGCGGTCGGGCCAGATCTTCTGCCAGTTGACGTCGTGCATGTCGGACTTTTCCGCCATCGTGTCGTCGTCTTTTCTCTTCTTGCTGCTGGTGCTGCTACTGGTGGATGGAGGGAAGGTAGGGAAGGGAACGAGGGTGTTCTTCTTGTTCTGCTGGTTGTTTCGCTTTGCTGTTCTGGTGGATGAGTGCGCGCGGGGTTTCCTTTTGCGATCTCAGCTCAAACAAACAAAGACAAATGACGGCACAAGCGGGTGCGGAAAAGGGGATTTTGTATGAAAGTTTGTATGGGAGTTGAAGTCCTCAGTGCGGGCTTTGGCTTTTGGCTGCTCTCCACTCATAATAGGCGCGCGCGAGCTCTGCTCTTTTGGATCGACCTTCACTCTTGAAAGACCACCACTCCTTTGCTCTCTCAACTTGAGTGGGCCACGCCAGACGGAGCTGCTGTCCTGTGGTGGAGCGCGGGGCAACCAGCAAAGGGAAGGGACGTGTGTGTATGTGTGTGCTTGGTCCGATTTCGCCGGTTGCGCAAATTGAAGCCGCTGCGGACGACGCCCCGCGCTCCCAGTCGCCTCACTCGCTCTCTCCCCGCGTCTCCCCTTCTTCTTCACCCCACTCAGTAATATGGTACGTGCGCCTTCGCGTAGTGTCTTTATGTGGTCGCTGGCGGCTGTGCATAGCGGCTCCATTTCTATCTCTCCTGCATGAGAGCTCTTCATCTTAGTCGTATCTTCGCGTTATTATTTGTTGCTGTTGTAGTTTCGCCTGCGCTCGCTTGGATTCTCCAACGCGGCATTCCGCAATTCCGTCGCGGTGACTGCCGCTGCTGCGCTGGGCGTCGCGTGCGGTGGCAGTAGTTGGTCGGCGCAGACCGGGCCGGCGCATGCGGAAGCGTCGGAAGACTCGAGCGCTCCGGTGACGCGAACCAAAGACAACGTATGGTACCCGAACACGACCACTAAGCACTGGCACTTTTACAAGGGCAAGATGAACCCAAACTCGGCCAAGTCGCTCAAGCTCTTCAAGTGCGCGGAGACGCCGATCGCCGATGAGATCGCCGCGTACCTCGGCGTCTCGCTCAACACGATGGAAGGTGAGCTTTGCAGAGCTGAATGCCGCAGTCATCATTTTGCGATGTGGAAGAGGGTATTCACTCTTATCCGGTAATTGCTTTTGTATGAGTAGTGAAACGATTTGCGGATGGCGAGACGAGCATCATGGTGGACGACAATGTCCGTGGCAAGCGAGTGTACATTGTCTGCTCCACGACGACAGTCGACAGGTACCGTGCTGGATTATGTACATCGTACATGTATCGTTTCGGTGATAGCCCATCCACCACTGTTTAACAAGTACCCATCTCTGCCTGTCGAACTGTGTGCTCTGAACATTTTTTAACAGACTGATGGAGCTGTTGCTGTCGATCTCTGCGATGCGCCGCTCGTCTGCGAAGAGCATTACGGCCGTGATCCCGTTCTACGGCTATGCTCGCCAGGATCGCATGCACAAGGGTCGCGAGCCAGTCGCTGCTGCTGTGAGTGGTTTGCGATGACTTGTAGTACAATTCGCTATTGTCTGATCACTGACAAGTTTCTTTTTGTCTGTTTATAGGATATCGCGCGCATGCTTGAAGTCATGGGTGTGGACCACGTCGTGACAGTGGATCTCCACAGCGCGCAGATCGAGGGCTTCTTCAAGCCTGAAATCCCGGTTTGTAGTCAATTTCTTGTTGTGCATCGAGTCCATTTTAGCAAACTTGACTAACACTGTATGCTCATCTCCTCTATCTATCTCCTAGGTCGACAATCTCCAGGCTTTCCCAGTCGGCTCGGTGTACTTCTCGGAAATGCAGCTCACGAACCCAATTGTGATCGCACCGCACTCGTCCGCTGTGAACCGCGCCGTGCTCTTCCGCGACATTCTCCAGCGCAGCATCGACGAAGCGGTGCAGATTGCGTTCGTCGTGCGCAAGCACCACATTGACAAGTCTCGACCAGGCGAGCTCGTTGGCGACGTCGCTGGCAAGGACTGCATCATTGTCGACAACCTCGTGGACACTGGCTCGACGCTGGTGAAGACTGCGAAGGTTCTCAAGAGCTACGGCGCCAAGAGCGTCTCTGCGTTCTGCGTGCACGGTCGCTTTTCATCTGATGTGAGTATTATCAATATTTTTTGGAACACTATTGCATGATTAGCGTCATCTTGATATTGACACATTTTGGAATGATGTTGCTGCTGCTACTCTACAGGCCGCCGCCAAGATCGAGGCGTGCGAAGAACTGGACTTGCTCGTGACGACGAACACGATCCCGACGCACCTGGAGTCCCGCGAGAAGAGCTCAAAGATCGTGACGCTGTCCGTCGCGCCGTTCATCGCCGAAGTGATCTCGTGCATCCACACGAAGGGCTCGATCATCCAGGTCACGAAAACCAAGTAGACTCGTTCATTTTCCCATCTTGTTGCATTCGTAAAACCAAACCATTGCATATCGAGTAACTCAGATAACAGAGTGGTCCACTCGAAACCAATTTTGTTCATTCTAATTGGTAGAAAATCATAATCGTTTAAATTTCCAGCCAATAGGCGTGCGGGAAGCTCTCAACTTGTTTGTTGTTTGTTGCGCCCACGATACGAGAGCCAAAGAGCCAAAGAGCCAAAGAGCCAAAGAAAGGAAAGAAGCACCAGGTGACGAGAGACGACGCGTTGAAGCCGAGAGCGAGCGCATACACGCAGCGATGATGAGCGAGGAGAGCAAGACCCACGACCTGGAGTTCATCACAGTGGAGCCTGGCGCAGCGTCGTCCGCGGTGGAAGCGCCTGCGACTAACATCAAGTCCCCCAGCGGCAAGAACTCGAAGAAGGAAGATGGCGAGGCACTGTGAGTAGAGAGATGCATAAGCTGCTTATGTATATAATCGTGCTTCTGATTAAGCTGATAGAGACGCTGTGAGAGCACGGGCATGTCGTGTGTTGATACTCATTGTGTGTGGAATATATTGGTATATTGCAGGTTGTCGTCGATGCGCAAGACCGTGTCAAATGCAAAGCACCCAGTCGCGGCATTTTTCCACCTCTTGTTCAAGGTGAGCGTGAATTCACCGCCCTCTCTGCTGGCTTTACTGAGCTAGTATGGTTAATGCGCTGTGTGATGTTTTGCTGCGAATGTGGTCCATCTGCAGGGATTGGCGCTGTTCACGTACATGTTTGGTGGCGTTCTCTTCAGCAGCTACGTGTTCATCTTCGTTGTCTGTATATTGCTGCTGGCGTTCGACTTCTGGACCGTCAAGGTAATGAATGAGCTGTGTTGTATCCACAATATTATGTCTTGCCTAGCAGCCACCATACTCTTACTTACAATGCTGCGTTTGTGAATTTCTTGCTCTAATAGAACGTGACTGGAAGACTGCTCGTGGGACTCCGATGGTGGAACCGCATCAACGAGGACGGCACGAACGAGTGGATCTTTGAGTCGCACGAAGACATGACGGAGATCGACGCGCTGGACTCGCAGGTTTTCTGGACGGGGCTCTACGGCACGCCTGCGATTTGGGCGCTGCTATTCATCGTCGCGATGCTCAAGTTCAACATCCAGTGGGCGCTCATCGTCGCGATCGCGCTCATGCTCAGCGCCGCCAACATCATCGGCTACACCAAGTGCAAGAAGGACGCGCGCCAGAAGATGCACTCGCTCATGTCGCAAGGCGCGCTCGGTGCGCTCAGCACGTCCGCCGGGTCGTCGATCATGTCGACGATCGGCGGTTTCGCACTCGGCAGCACCACGGCGTCGCGCGGCAAGCAGCCAGTTGCAGGCCAGAGCGTTACGGTCTAAATGGCGGATTGGCTAGACGATTGCATGTATGAACAAGAGTTCAACTGAAGACATTACAAGCGAAAGACAAGGGACAGCGAAAGGGAAAAACACACCGCACTAAACAAGGAAAAAGATGTACTATCAAAAGATACGTTGGACGGTCTGCCGAGTGAGTAAGTCTGTCTGTCTGTCTCTGTTTTTCTGCTCTGGTCTCTCAGCATTAGCATTAGCACAAGCATAAGCCACTGCCAACTGCCTACCTGACTGCCGTGGGCTTCTTGCTTGGCTTACGCCTGCTGGGTGGCTGGGGACGTGATCAGGTCCTTCATCTGCTCGTTGAGCTGTGTGTAGAACTTGTGGTACTCAAAGATGTCGCCCTTGCCGCGACGCACTTCCACGAGGTGAAGGCTGTCGGCGAGCATGTAGATGTGGATGACCACGCCCACGGCACCCTTTGGCGTCTGCAGCACCGCCTTGACCTTCGACGCGCTGTCCACGGCGATCTCACAGTTCAGGCTCTCCAAGTAGCCCGTCAGGCGCGCCATGATGCTCGCCGCCGGGATCGTCGACGTGAACTGCGTCGAGCGCTTCACGCGCTTCTCGTCGTTACTCTGGAACATGCGGTTCAGCGCCATGCCACCACACATATTGATCAGATCGAACGCGTTCATGACCTTGAGGCCGCTGTCCGCCTTGTTCTTCTTCGCCGAGTTCACCTCGTCCTGGTGCTCGAGGATCGCCGCGTCCAGGTCGGCCTGGCTCGGCTTGATGCTGAACCCATTCGCGTTCACGGCTGGCGCAGTAGCCTCCACAGCAGGCGCCGAGGCAGCGACAGCTGGTGGCGCGACGGCTGACGCCTGGCCACCGTCAGCGTTCACGACCCAGTCGTCGCGCGCAATGTCGTTGAGCGTGATGCGCGTCTCCGGGTCTGGCACGAGGATGCGGTTCAAGAGCGCCTTGACGCGAGGTGTGAACCAGCTCGGGTACGAAAACTCGGCCTTCTGAATCTTACGGAACAGCGCCGACATCGTGGGCTCGTCGAACGGCAGGAAACCCGCGAGCAGCACGTACAGGATGACGCCGATCGACCACACGTCGGCGGCGCGACCGTCGTAGCCCTTGTCCGCGAGCACCTCTGGTGCGACGTAGTTGGGCGTACCGCACGTCGTGTGCAAGAGCGACGCGCGCGAGCTCTCGGCGCCGTCTGGACCGCCGCCTTCGTAGAGCGCCGAGAGACCAAAGTCCGAGATCTTCAGGTCTCCATTCTCATCCAAGAGCAGGTTTTCTACAGATGAAGTGAACAGCACGATCAGTGAGCCAGCTTTAGCCAAGACAAAGTGCATGTATGTACAGGCAGAAGATCAAACGCACCAGGCTTGAGGTCGCGGTGACAGACGCCGTTCTCGTGGCAGTACTGCACGCCGTCGACGAGCTGACGGAAGTAGAAGCGCGCCGTGTCCTCGCTGAATCTGTAGGACGGACAGAGAAAGAGATAGAGCCACGTAGCGCGGTGAGACACTCGGCGATTAACGGATGCACAGCCACATGCAACTAACCATAGCGAAATAAATAGTATCCCCATTTGCGGACACTGACGAAAATCAGATTACGAACCTTCCTTCGCTGACGATCTTGTCGAAAAGCTCACCGCCGGTAATCAGCTCCAGCACGATGAAGATCTGTGAGTGATGCATGCAATAGAGTACACATTGTACATATAGGGGGAATAGAACGACGAAATGGTTAGTATACTATTGTATGTCATCACGCAGGGAATGTCAAAGTGGGGATTACTCACCTTGGTGCGACTCGCGAGCACTTCTCGCAGCACGACCACGTGTCTGTGGCGCACCATCTTCATGATCGAGATCTCCTTCTTGATCTGCGCGCCCATGTTCTGCTTCTGGATCTTCTCCTTGTCCAGCACCTTGATCGCCACGCGCTCGTCCGTCTCTGTGTTGATCGCGTACTTCACCCTGCACAACAGCAGCACAGCACCATCAAGTCACACGTCCAGATCCATCAGTCACAACACACACACAGTACCAGCATCATACGGTTTGATTTACTTACTTTCCGAACGTTCCCTCACCGAGGGTCTTGCCGATCTCATATTTGCCTTTTAACACAACACAGAAAAGAAAAGATCTCGTCAGTGCGACGCCATGGGCAAGCGCGCATGCGTGACGCATAAGCCCAGGATATGGAAGCGCCCCCTCACGCACACCAGACACACAACAGCAACACGCAGACAGAGGGCGCGTATATGCCCTACGTACCAACTTTCTTCACCATGGTGCCTGCTTCCTCTCTTGCTTCTTCTTCACCTGAGCTCTCTGCGGTCGCCTTGTGGAGCTGCTGGGGATTCGCAAGTGGTGTGTCTGTGGGTGTGTCAAAAAGCGGCACGAAACTCTTCCTCTTCTTTTTCTCTTGTTGGTTCTATGGGAAGTGTGTTTGTAACTTGGATTCTGATACAGATGGCACGTGCCCGATACGAACTCGTCCATAGTAATCGGGAGGAATTCCCGAGCTTTGATTGCGGTTTTCGGCACTTTTTCACGTTGGAACTTGATGGCTTCTGTTTGAATTGGCAGCGCTGTTTGGGCTGTGAAATTCTAACTCTCTGCTAGGTGGTAATGAACGAATCTTCCTCAACGTGAAAACTATATTGTGGTCTGACGACAACCACAATACACAGGTATCAATTTGAGAAGACATTAGATAATAGGTTTTTCCACTACAGTCACTTGCGATAATTGATAGGCTGATAAATATGGTCGCTCAGTGTAAGAACAGTTACTTAAAACCACTCTCGTATCTAATACCGAGTGAGGAAGCCAACATAAAACACCTGACTGTATTATAGGCGGTAGTAAATAACGGTGTCAGCAAAGGACTGGTTGGCACCCATCGATCCAAGTACATAAAGTGCGCGCCAAAAGTCTTGGAGAAAAATGTTTTCAAAGTTTTCTCAGCCAATCGAACACGAAAGCAACCAAACTGCAGTACAAACGATTGCAAATTTCAAGACGAACACGTGCATATGTTCAGCGTTTCGAGAAACGCATTGGAGCCTGCAAACCAATCACATGTGCATTGTCAAAGGTTGACGGTCAATTTGATGGCTGCGGTCAGATTGGTAATAAACGCACTGCTGCACTGATGTGACGCTACAACGACGAAATAAATGCTCCTTTGTGATCAAGGATCATTTTGCACCGCTTGGGCATCG
>JALBZB010000711.1:0-19797 GCA_038050625.1 Pythium sp. MPC-2022a | reverse complement strand
ACAGAGAGATGGTGGACAGCGTGGTAAAAATGCATTTGTTCAACAGAAGTGGACAGACAGCGTAATAAAAAGCCAATTACCCAAAAATACTTTGCTCAAGATGGAATATGCGTTATTCCACTGCAAAAATGTCCTACTTTATATTAGGCGCCAAACCGAAATAACTACCAGTTTACCACTCGGTGGCTATTTTAGTATATTAAAGAATCACAAATACTTTTAATTTTGTGTATTTTTATTCAAATTTTAGGGAATTTGTTTGCTTTTTTTTCGTTTTATGTTATTTTTTGCCTCCTTTCATTTGTATTTGTCCTAAATTATTGCCTTCATTTGTCATTTCTTATGTAATTCGTATTGACTCTCTTCTAATGTTTTTTTGGAAATTAATATATTGTCGTCTGTCGAAATATGTTTTTTGTGAATGTTTACAAATATCCTTACTATTCACTTTTGTCATTATGAGTGGCATTTCGGCTGAGATTCAAATAGGCAACTCCAATAGTGAAACAACCAGAGTCCAATGACCGCTTGAAAGGCGAAAGTACCTTTCGGAAGAGCAAGTACGAGTCAGCTGACGAAAAAGCGCGCCAACAAGCAAAAACATCGGAATGGAAGATGCAGACTTCGTGGCCGACTCGGAGGACGAGCTGCAGTCCGAAGAGGACCTGGCGTCACGTGCAGTGGTAGATCTGCGTGTGGTGGCGGCGCGTGCTCCAGCAGATCCTTTTGAAGACAACGACCTGCAACAACTGGTGCAGGACAGACAGCGCCATGATGAGTCCATACAAGATGACGATGACGAAATGCTCGCTGGTGAGTACCTTCCGCTTGAAGTAATGCAGATTGACGACAGCAGCACAGACCAGAGACAAAATGATGAGAGTGATACTGGAGCCATTAACAGCAGTGATGGCGCTGGTGGTGATGGAGGCGAGCAAGTTGTTGGCCGACAGGAACAACTGCTTTTCCAAGAGCCAAGAGCTCCCGCCAATCAAGTGGAGCTGAACCAAATCCAGACGCCAGTCTCGAATAATCCCAGTGACTCCAGTTCTGAGCTGGTTCATGCACGTGATGAAGCGAAAGACACACGTATGCACGGTAGCGCTGATGCGCAAAGCTCCGATCGAGGCGTTCGCGTATTCAAAGCGGGGGATCTGATTGAAGTCGAGTCGCGCACGTGGCCGGGGATCAACAAGCCCGGCGGCTCTGGTCGTGTGGTGAACGTCCACCAAGAGACGAACGCGGCGGGCGTGGTCCAGACCTTCTACGACGTGCGCTACGTCCTGGGTGGCTTTGAGCGGCGCATCGAGAGCGACTACGTCGAGTTGTCGCACATCCTACAGCTCGAGCGAGCGCAGGGACGAGTGCGCTTTGAACGCGTTTTCTATCACGGTAAGCAGCCAAATTCTCCCAAGCTTGCAGTATGTTTATGTGAGTTCGCAATTGGCTCTAAATGTTTGGTATTTGTGCACTGTTAGATGAATTTGCGGACCTTCACAAGAAGAAGCGAGTCCCATACGAACACGACGCGTTCGAGAGCAACCGCCAAGACGCAGGACAGCAGCCGTCTTCTGGGGCAGCTGCTCGCGAACCAGCGAAGCGCAAAAGACCGAGCTCAGGGCGACGGCGGTCGAACAATAGTGATGGGGCCCAGCGCCACGAGTACCACCAGCAAAATGGAACGAGAGAACAACAACCAGTCGCTAGCGAGAGTGAGAGTGATGAAGACGACGAGGGGCAGGTGATCCGACGGATCGGCGACAACATGTTCGTGATGGGCTCGTCTTCAATGCCTGACGACACAAATGGTGACGATGAGGTTCAATTTGCTGGTCGTGAGATAAAGCGCATGGAGCATGGTTCAGGTCAGCAGCGTGATCAAAACGAAAGTGACAAAAGGCGTCGACAAAGAATCATCGAAAGCGACGACGACAGCTCGGATATCGAGTTTCAACAACCTCAAGAGCCTCTACAGTCATTCCAGCAGCGGGAGCCTCAGTATCCACCACCACATCAGCAAAAGCAGAGCCACCACCGTCATGTAGAGCGCACTCGCGTTCGCGCGTCCAAGAAGCGCCGTCGCTACGTCGGTGGGTACCTTCACAGTGGCGACGACGTCGACGCGACTTTCATCCAGCCAGAGGACAACGCGAACGCGCTCCCAGATGACGTCGCGAGGGAGATCGGCTTCAAATTGGGCAAGACCAAAGCGGAGCTGAAAGCCCAGTTAGCGACAATCGCGAGCTTGTTGACCGCGAATCTGCACAAGTTTAACGACCAGAAAGACCTCATCAGCCAGAAAATCAAGCGTGCGTCGGCGCTGTCGTCCGAGGAGCTCAGGGACTTCTACTGTCAGGTGAGTTAGGAGGAAGTCTTGTAGCCTATGATGTGAAGGTTTTATCTAACCAAAGTCTCTTTAACCGCCATTTGTATCCGTCCCCAGACGATCGAGTTGAAACATTTTTTGACGCAGAGTTTGATTCGAGGTGGCGAGGACGTCATGAACGCGGTCATCGTCAAGCTGACGAGGAAAGGCGGTAGTCTGGTGAGTGATCAACATAGTTGTCTTTGAACTATTAGTACGGAAAATGGATGCTGACTAACCATACCTACCGTGTCACACCTTCCACATGTACAGCCAGATTCGGTTGAGCTGGTGTTTGATGACCAGAAGCGCGAGATCAACGACCTCGGCGTCTGGATCCGCAAAGTGCTCTCGTCCTTGGAGACAACGTTTAAGGTCCGTGGCGAGAGTCTCCCTTCGGACGACAGACCTCAGCAGCAGCAACAGCAGCAGAGTCGTGAGAATGACGGCGAACCAGTTTCTTCTTCCGAGTCGGATGATCACCATCGCTACCAGTCTGACGACGACGATTTCGACTCGAACAGTTTCCAGTATGACGATGGCGGTGACTACTACCACTCTCGCAACATTGGGGCTAGCACTGGTACTGGGACTAATACTGCCAGTCGAAACCTACGCCAGTCTTCGAAATATGACAGTGACGCACGACGAAGAACAACAAGTCTGAAGTCCAAATCAAGCCGAGGCAGCAGCAAGAAGTCTCAGGCTATCGACACGTTCATGGCGAGTTTCGACGGCCGACGGGCGAGCGACACCCAGGACAGACGACAACAGCAACGGCAACAATACTCGTCCAAGGCAAAGCACGCGACAAGTTTGGACGATTTCGACTTTATCCAGTACTCCTCTGAGCAGCAGCGCAATGAGTTTTGGGCGGGCAAACCGCGACCACCACTACGACAAGCGACAATCACAGCGCACGAGATGTTTCGGAGTTCAAACTTCCGGTTCCCGAGCAAGAAGAGGCCGATGGCACCATCCGATCCTCGGTGGAACTGGCTCAAGATTGGGAGTCTAAAGTCGCAAAATGAGGCAAATGTGCACCCAAAGCGTCCGCTTGCAAAGGCACCTGGAGGGATGATATCTACACCTTCATCATCATCCCACGCGATTCATCAGCGGTCTCACAAGCGGAAACACCAGGAGAAGCTCATTGGGCACGTCCAGAGCGTACGTCTGCAGCTTCGAGACAAAAGACTGCAGGGAACGCGTAGCAATTCGTATTCTTCTGGTGGTGTGAAGGGGTTCGCACCATCGTTCGTTCCTGGCTACGGGTACGATCCGCCGTCTGCAATGGCGATGGCGTCACGCAAAGAGAGCTCGTCGCTCTCAGGATATCAGCAGCAACAGCAACAGCAGTATCCACGAACCAGTGAGAGTATGCGATCATTGAGCACGACCTCCAGCTTTGAGTATGCTGCAAGTGCTTCTGCGCCAGCGAAGTCGGCATTCTTTAAGGACAATAGACCGTCAGGCAAAGCCCCACCATCAGGTATATCGTCATCATCTGCTTTGTCCTCCGAGCCAGCAATAGGGCTACATATCAACTGGGAGAGCGTGTTTGACGTCCTCTCGGGGACCATGGACGATGAGAACCTCCCAGGTCTTCGGCCCGAGAGGAGACACTTCCTCATGACCTGCGGACTGCTCGAGTGCTGTTGTGGACTCCATCAGCTTTCCCCTGGTATTGAGGATCATCTCTTGAGCGATGAACGTAATGGAGAGGATGCAGCAACCTACCACGACACGATCAAGCGCATCGCCACCAGACTTCGACAGTGTTTGAGCGACCTGCGCTTTCAAGAGTTCGAGTTCATGAGTTCCTTGTCTGGAGGTTCCGGGAGTAGTGGAACGGCAGACTCGGAGAACGAACTCTCCAACTATTCGAGTTCTCCAGAATGGCGCGCGTTGGTCGCATCAGCGGATCGCTACCACGCATCACTGGCGTTCCTCGTGCACCACGCTATCCAGAGTGTTCAGAACCAGCTCGAACTAGAATCTGGGAAGACGACGGCAGTGCAGCTGACGAAATTGGTTCGTGCCATTGTACTGGAGATCTCGCGGATCGTCGCGCAGCTTCCTGATTGCGAGTTGCTCTTTGGCAGCTGCCCGTCGTACGTCTTCTTTTTTGAAGTAGCGGATCGCAGTGCAAAGACCACGCCGCTATTGACCGCGATCACGCGCACGTACTGGTACAGCATCCAATTGCTTATTGACTTGAAAACGACAACCGCCACTGCCACTTCAGGGACTCTGTCGATGGAGTCCGTGATCGAGAGCATCCTGCCGACAAATCGCGCGATCCTGGCGGCGTCGCTCTTCATCGTGGATCTCTACTTGTACCTCCCGTCTTCGTACCGCATTGAGCAAAACGAACCGAGTGAACCGCAGCAAGGACCAAGAAGTGCCGATAGTACTCTATCTCAAGGGTCAGCAGATACCCCCGCGATTTCACTCTGGCTGCTGCTCTACGACTGCTTTGCCAGTGGGAAATGCTCATTCCAGGCTGGGAAACTGTCGGCATCCGGTGACGGGCGAGACTTTTGGGCATTCCTTCAAACAATGGTGAGTGAGGGTTTGTAGATGGTGGTGCTGTTGTTCCTATCTTATTCACTGGTGTGCTGGCTTCTGCATGATGTTACTTAGTATCGAGACCATTTCATCGACAACCTGGCGATCGCGTCCGTCCAAGAGCGGTCGAGTGGCGGGTATCTGGTCGACAGCATCCCCAAGATCTCGAAAGCTTCCGATCAGGTGGAGGATGTCGCCGAGGGCCAATTGCTAGCGCTGCAGTCGGTGTGGGACCTCTGCATCCTGTTCTCGCTGATCTTCCCCTCTGGCGACTCGAAAGAACGCGATGATCTCATGTGAGTTGTAGTCGAGATGACTGAGTTTGACGATGAAACCTTGACGCTAATGCTCTTTGATTTCCGTTTGATTAGCTCGGAGGCACGTTGGGCGGTTGTGAAGGACCTCCTTCAGCCAGGCAAGCACGCGTACCTTCCGTTCAGTAGCACGTTGGTGATCCAGAGTCAACCAAACAAGGAGTTTGCTGTCTACTCAAGTGAGTGTACTCATTGAAAGTTACCGGCAGCGAATACCTTGATAATTCGTGTATGAAACTGTGTACTGACGCTGGAATTTGTGTTGCTTGACAGGTGTTTTCAAGCTCCACGTGCTCCAGAAGGTGATGGTGCTATCGAAATTCTCGACGCCTCAGAGTGGTAAAATCTCATCCTTAGTAGTAGCTCCTTTTAGGACTAGTTTTGCTCGGTTGTCTGCCTTCGCAGCGAGAGTATGAGGTGCTAATCTGATGTGTATGGCGATTGATTGGCTGCAGATATCGTGGAGCGATTGCTGGAGGAACTCTGGGAAGACACTCCGGACTCCTCGAGTCAAGAAAACCAGCGAGAACTCGTGGAGCTCTCTCCGTTCTGGGCGGATTTGCTGCTGAACACTGTGGGGAAATCTGGGAACCACCTGAGCGACTTTGTGAACGCGCGCAAGTGGGACACCGCCGACCACATCGATATGATCAGCGGCATCATCCTGGTAAGTTTTACCATGCGCTACTAAGTAGAAATGGTGCTGTCTTATGCATGCTAAGCTCACGTTGTTCGTAACCTTCGAAACTGGTTGTGTGAGGCATATAGGTTCAGATCCTGAAGTTTGAGAAAGCGATCCACCGAAATCGGTTCCGGCAACCGATTTGCCGCGTGATCTCGGCGCGATTCGATGCCACAAAATCCAGTGAAGACGTCGTAAAGGCACCAGTAGTAGCACCACCGCAGTCTACGACAAAGTCCGTGTCTGTGAAGCCAACAGCCTGGAACTGGGGCGGCTCAGGCTCGACCACTGACTTGAAAAAGACGATCAAGGTCGAAGAAAAAATCAAGGATTCTCAGCCAACTGTGGTCAAGCGTGGACGAGACGAGGTGAGTCTGGTGTCATGTGTACGAAAGCCTGATGGTTAAACCTTCTGACGGTCCACACTGTGAATCGACCTTGCTTGCTTACTTACCTAGGAACGGCTGATGGTGTCCATCCTGCTGGCGCTCGCCGTGTCCAGTATCTGCCAGGATACTCCAGGTTGCCCCGGTGCTTTCTCGTTACGTGACCCCACTCAGCGCGCGAACAAATCGCTCAAGCGCGACTTGGAGTTCTACTATAAGGAGATGGCGCGTATCGTGAATGGAAACGCCGAGTTCGGCGTGCTCCTTGGCCAAGTGCTCTACGTCATGGGGCGCGTTTCCATGGAGTTCTCGAACGAGTACCCGATCCTTTTCTCATACCTGAACAACCATTTGCTTAGCTTGGTGCAGGCTTTGAGGAGCATTCAGCGGACGAATACCCAGATCATCGACAAAGACACAACAGCAACACCATCATACGAAGTCAAGAGGCAAACGCGTCTACTGCAGCGTGGCGTGCTCTCGTCACTGTACTTGATGCGAGACTTGACGCAGAAACTCTGTGAGATCATTCCAACCATTCCTGAGTCACCATCGCCTTCGTACCCGATAGACGCCGTGCGCTCGAGTCTCTCGTTCATCCTTAACGCTGGGCTCGAGGCGTGTCTGGACGCTGCAGTGGACGAGCTCGTCTCGATCGAAGCGCTGAACGTTGCACTGGAGATCGTTCAGTTTGTGCTCCCGCGAGCACCAGACGAACCAGCTCAGTGCCTGCACGTTGTGACCACGAGTGCTCCTGTTGCTGTTCCTGCCGCTCCAACTGAACCCGCAGGCGAATTTGACGAGTTCGATGACGACGACTTGTGGGCGAACGTGGACCTTGACACGATCGTCAGCTCTGGGACCTCTAGTTCTCCAATTAAACAACAAGCACCAGTGAGTAAAATAGCGTCGCTCAAGACGTTTGAAGAACCAATTTTGCAATCCATCCTGATGCATTTACGCATCGGTCTCCAACGCGCAGTCATCAAGTTCCCGCAGCGAGGACTCGTGTCCTACCACGAGCTGTACGCGATCGAGCTGCTGGGCGTCATGGTGTCCACGTGCAGCTTCCAGTTTGGCTGGAGTCTCGTCTCGGCGAGCTCGATGAAGCCCCGCGTGCTCGCCCCTCGCTTGTTCAGCGCGATCCTCAAGCATCATCTAGAGAAAGAGTGGTTCAGCACGTGCTTCTTGAGCGAGAGCGGCGCGGACCAGGAGCTCGCCAACATTTGGCTCATGGGCACGTTAGACCTCCAGGCGCTCTTCCCCTCGCTGTGTACGCTGCAGACCAGCAAGGGCGACACCAAGTTCACATTCCCAGTGCTAGAGACTGAAAAAACAGAGTTGACGACCACCACCACTGACAAGGGCAACAGCCAGATCCGGTACTCCAACTACTGGGTCATGCTCACGGACGCGATCATCTACAACATCCTGCGCGAGAACCAGGTCGCGCAGTACAAAATGGATCCACTGCTGCTCGAACTCTTGAGGACCACGGCGACAAACAGCAAGTTTGTACAGGTACTTCAGAGTCTCAAGCAGAAATCACCAGCTACTGCTCTGCAGCCTCCAAGCGATTTGCTGACGCTCTACGAACTGCACTTGGACATTTTTCAAGAGGTCTGTCGAAGCGCTGGCACAATGTGGCGGAGACTCTCGTCGAACCAGGTGTTGTATCGTCAGGATATGAATCGTTTCCGCCTCAAGATGATGGACTTTCAGAGCGGTGTCTTTGCCACGTTGCCAGAGTACGTATCTACTATGCCTTTTGTACCCCCAAGTTCTACGAGAGTTTCTAATCTACGTTGTTTGATTTTCTGATCTTGTGTGTCTGTAGAGCGTACGAGATCAACCTCAAGATGGTTTGTCAGGATCTGGACCGCGCGCGGCACAACTGGTACGATCTCTCGGAGAAGTTCCTTCGAGACTTTGTTTCTACGTCAACAGCGTCGTCATCATCGAGCACTTACACAACAACTACCAACTACCACATCATTGACGAGTCAATCGAGCTCGCGCATGGTCAGTTGAAGGATGACCCGAGCGTGCGCATCCTCATCGTGCTCTTCAAGTTCATGTACGGCTGCGTGGACACGTTCCTGTACCACTGCGGCGCCATGGCGATCGGCCAGCAGAATATTTTCTTCTCGGTGATGAAGCTCATGTTCCGGCAAGCGAGCTGCGCCGAGTTCCCGCAGGCGGAGAAGCGCCTGCGGCAGCTGGAGCTCGCGCTAATGGTGTCGCATCTGTTTGATTCGCAGCAGTCCAAGTGGTTTGACAATAACAGTGGGGACGCAAACACCAATTCCACCACGGCCAGTGCATCGATGAATGGACAGAAGCAGCAGAGCCACAAGCAGCAACAGACGGCAAAGCAGAGCACCATCTCGCCTGCGTGTCTGGGTTTCGTGGAGAGCGTGCGGCTTTTCTTTGCGCGTCAAAAGTACCCGAGCCTCATCCACTGGTTCTCTCAGGTAAGGCAGCACCAAGCCCTAGGTGTTTGAACGATGGAATCTGAACTAACTTTGATATGTTGATGATGATGGAATGCTCAGACACTGGAGACGTATCAGACAGTGAAGCGCGGTTGGAGCTCCTCCCCACTGCGCAAGCTGCTGTTGAATGTGCTCGACCCGCACGGGCCACTGGGCATCCACAGCTATTACCCGATCGACGTGCACCATCATCATCCTGTGAGCACTCTTAGTGGAGGAGACGGTCACCAGCGCGAGTTTGACGTGCGCCAAGTGCGACGCGAGGCGTTCTATCTCTCGTGCGGGTTGTTTTTCTGCCGCTGCACCAACTCGTACGAGCATTCGCGAAAAAGAAACACTGAGTCCTCCTCGACAATGTCGACCGTTGGTTCAGCTGAAAGGCCCACAACAACAGCACATACCGAAGCCAAAGCGCGCCTTCGGAAGCTGCGAAAGTTCATCTTAAACCAGTTCGTGCAGGAAACGCTGGATTATGCGGCAGGTGACCAAGTGTGCTTGGACGAGACGCTGGTGCCCCTAGCGCAGTTTCTCCGCGCGGTGGTCAGCCACTGCAACATGAACCTCCAGAGGCAAAATCAACCCCTTGGTGACATTAGAGAAAACCAAGCAGTGCCGGACTTCGACTTCCAGGTCAAAGAAACATACTACTGTCTCGAGAGTCTCGTGCTGTACTGCATCAAGACCTTCCAAGCCGACCACGTGCTCCAGAACTCGATCAGGTACGAACGAATCAATCTCTATCAAGCTCAAAGTTGTGCTCAACATTTTCTATTTCCTAACTCTACCACCAACAATTTCTAATCTCTGGTGGTGTGCGATATCAAATCAGTTGCGTGCTGGTGCTCGAGCTATGCGGGATCGTGGAGGAGATGGTGGCTCTGAACGACGCGGCGTACGACAACGAAGTGTCCACGCTGCTGGAGCTCGCGCTCGCGTACTTCAACGAGATCTTTGCTGCACTCGGGAAGACGTCGTCGAATGCGCTCGAACCACTCTTTGCTGTGGCTGATGTCAGCAGCAGCAACGATAGTGCACCATTGCCAACCACAAGCGAGCTGCTGGCGACGTTCCTACCGATTTCGTCGCATGGGATCCACGGGATCAAGGTGGAGCTGCAAGATTCCAGCACCAGTACGGTGTTTGACGAGTACGGCATCAGCAAACTGCGCGTGCGAGCGGATCTCGTTGTCTCGATCGGGCGATTGGCGGAACGTTGCAGAAAATCGTCGGACTATCGCCTTCGCCGCTTTGTGGAGCTCAATAGAGAGGAGCCCGTGAGCTGAACCCTGTCGTCAACTCTGGGTTGAGATCGGCTCACAAGTGGTCGTTTGGCGTGAGGATGTGGTCCTTCTTCAAGAGCCCGAGTCCATACCCGAGGTACTTTGATCCAGGCTGGAGCTCACTACTCATGACACACCAATAGCGACATCAGATTAATTCAGGCGGGGAAACCAGGTAGGTGAGAGGGTCAACTGTGCGAGAACATCGGCAGATACTTACAGAGTGTCCTTGTCGATCCACGGGATCTCGATTTTGCTACAACGAACAACAAGAGAGGGAGAGAGGTAACCAGCATGTAAAACCCACCACCACCCCACTAGAACTATAATCTAAACTACTACATTTCACAAGTGGTACCTGGACTTTTTGCTTTTGGTTTGGTACGTTGGGTTTGCATTCCCGTTCGTGCACTGGAAGCAGTCTCGACTCGTACAGGAATGCTGCTGTTGCTGATGATGATGATGTTGGGATTGAGGAGGAAGTAAAAGAGTCCCAGCTGATCGTGAAAACTGCAAATCACCTCCGTGATGCTGCTGCTTGTGAACGCGATATTGAGATTGCGATTGAAGGGATTCTGTGGTGACGAGGTTGCTGGCACTCGCTGTAAGCTGCTGGCTGCGGTTCGGGATCAGATCCTGGCGGTACTTTCGCACGGCGCGGTCGCTCTTGCTGACGTCTTTCTTGAGCGGGAACGAGCGCGGCCAGAGACTCGCCAAGTCTCCACACTTGCGGTCGAGATCCACTGCATAGCCTCGCTGTAGCAGCAACACGAGTACGACGAAATAATGAACACTCCAGTCATTTTAGTTAGGAAAACGCAGTCAACCAAAGGCAAAATCTGTCTGTACCTGGAGTGCAGCGTCTTTCGAGCTCGCATCTGATGGGATTTGGACAAATGGGAAAATGGAGAAATCGTGTGAGCAATTAGAGCTGGTAGAGGAACGATATAGAACCAGTTCGACTGACCTCTGGCCACCTGCACGAGGCGGAACTGCGACGCGTGCAGATCCATCATCACTTGCTCGTAGCGCTCGATCCACACGCGCACCTCTTTCTCTTTCTCCGCCGCTTTGCTACGTAAAAACACCCAAGTATATTGTGAAGAAAACGGTTGGTTGTCAGTGGACCTCAAGAAGAACACCAATATCTGAAGGGGAGTTGAATTGAATGAGTAACCCATACCGCTTGCACTCCATGAGCTTGATCTGGGTCTCCTCTAGCTCGCGGTGGGTCTCGATGAAGTCCTTCTCTGCTTTCTAAATGGACAGATTTCGTTAGCACCAACCATTACATTTTCAATGGGAATCATATATGTCAGTGAGTTGATTGCCTATCAACTTCAACCAGACTCATGGAATGACTACCTGAAGCAGCTTGGCGCTGCACCGCACGGACGCACGCAGACCCGTGAGCTCGGCGTCCTTGTGCGTGATCTCCTCCTGCACGCCCTTCACGCCCTGCGCCACCGTGGACTTATCAATCATTGATAGAGAGAGAGCGTAAAAGATGGGTTAGTCTCCATTTCTAATTGATTGGCCTTGACATCAACTCTCTCACCATTTCGCTCGCGAGCAGCTCCAGCTGCTTGTCCTTGGCGTAGATCTCCTGCAGATCCTGGAGTCTTTGCACGCGCTCTTCCTGGAGCTCCATGAGCAGGCGGTTTGTGCGGCGATTTTTCAGGATCGTCTCTCTTGCAAAAGAAACCAGATTCCAAAGTAGGTGGGTGAGAACTCGCAGTACATTCAGAATATATATATGCAAGAGCCTCGTGATGACTCACTTTTCTTCCCGTTCTTCTTCAAGGGCGATCTGGACTTTGTCGAGTTGGTCCTCCAGAGTCCTAGGAGAGCAAACACCAATTTCCAGCAACACACGACAGGATGGAATGATCGACCAGATATGTTAGGAAGTCTCATCGCCCATGACTAAGGCCCTTAAAAGATGCACCTCCCTTACCGAATTCGTCCTAGCTGGGCTGTGGTGCTCCACATGAACACAAGAGAGAGAAGAAGTAAAAGTGAGATTAGTTGGCAAACTAGATTGTGGTCTCGGTGGCTGTTCAGTCGATCAACTTTGGCAAACGCGTACACATGTTCTTGAGCTTTTGCATCTCCAGCGAATCTTGGAGCTTGAGGATTCGTTCCTGATTGAGCATAACAGCAGGAGCACATCGTGGGTATGCATCCAAGGTATTATGCCACGCAGAGTTTCTTGGCATTCACAAGAACTCTGGCGTTTATCCTCACCTCATACTGCTTGGCTTGCATTTTCGAAAATGGCTCCAAGTCTGAGTGGGTGCGTCTCCACCCCACGACTATTCTCTCGTTCGCTCGTTCTGATAAGCAATTGCTCTATTTGTAGTCTGCAAGAGCTAAAGTTACGAGCCACTCACTCCTGGTGCAAAGTTCACAAGAGTTCGTATATCGATTTATTTCACTTGACTCTATTGCTTCTTGAGCACATCCTATCTCACACTGTGAATCTACTCCAAGCGCGAGACGAGCTTGCGCTTGCGGCGCCAGCGCCAACGCATGGACGACACGTGGGTCTCGGCGCCGATCTCTTCTTCAAAGCAGAGGTTGTCGAGCAGTGCGTACAACGCGCTCCCGTACCGTTCGTTCATCCACCGCACGAAGATCGTCTTCTTGAACATGTGTTCGCGCTCTTCCAGCAAGTAGGACGCAAAGCAGATGAGGTAAAAGTACCGCTCCAAGTAGTTCACGGCGCGCAGCATGAAGTGGTCGCGCTTGGCGCTCGTCAGATCGCGGTCTGTCGCCAGGTCCCGGCATTGTGCGATGCACTCGCGCAAGTTCTGCATGTGCTCACACTGGTTGACCGCATAGTCGACCAGGAGCTTGCACTCGTTGCCGTTGTCGAGTGTGCTCAGCAACTTCCGGATGACCACAAACTCACCATTCACCGCGGAGGACTGGCGGCGCGCTCCAGGTTGCGCCGCGCCACAGATTTCCTTGAGCAGACTCTCTTTACTGGAGGATGATGGCGACTGCGCCACACAGTCCTCGAGCACAATGCGGAGCATGTACGTGCACACCAGCGCGGTGGTCGTGCGTCCGCGGCCCATCTGGCAGTTGCAGATCACCGCAGTCTTGTCCTTTTTCACGACGCCATCCCGCACAACCTCCAGTCGACCTCCGTTTGAAGCAGAGGTTGTTATTGTTGACGCACTGAGTCCCAACTCTTGGATAAACACCGGTGCAAGCAGACGCACCATGTCGTCGAGGTCTTTTTCCTCCGGTGCGGTCTCGTCTGAGACGGGGATGCGCGAGTACTGCAACTCGAACTTGGTCTCTTCCGCGACTTCCTCATAGATCTCCGCGAGCGTCTTGATCTCCGCCTCGGGGTTCACGTGGTCCATCGTCTCTTCGCTGTACATTACGCGGGGTTCGTACCAGTACATGAGCAGCCCGTTCGCCTTGCGCACTTCGTTTTTGATCTCCTCTTTTACTTGCGCCTCGATCGCACTGATCTCGTCGGCTTCAATACCCGGGTACTCGACATTCTCCATCAGGTTGTCCGGGTGGCGCATCACAAACGGCTTTCCGCTCACGTAGATCACGGCTTCTTCGCGGAGATTGATCCAGATGATGCGATCAAACTCTCCGCGTAAGTGGTTCACGACGTCTCGCAGCCCCACCTCGAGGCACTGCGCAGATCCAAAAATCGGTTCGTTGCCAATGCGACGGAAGTTGGGGACGCTCGGCGTCAACGTGTACGGCATGCGCGCGATGCCAAAGAAGTGGTCTTCCTTGATCACACAGTCTTGAAGCACCTTGTCGGACTTGTAGCGCACACCGCCAAGATCGTCCAGCATGCGGAACAGATTCGGATGGTGCTGCAGCCACTTGGAGAACGACTGCAGTGCCGACGCGGTCTCTTGTCCCTTAGTGGCAGTGCTCAATCGCGGTTCCACTGCGTCGTCTTCTTCAGCGCTGCTTCCATTCTCGAGCGTCTTTTGAGCGGCGACGCGAGTCGACAGGATGTACGCGCCAAACACAATCAGGTAGAAGTAGCGCTCCAAGAAGCTCAGTGCGCGGTGCTGTAACCACAGAACACAACAATAGAGAAAATCGGTTAGTCACGAACATTGATTGCTCATACCAGATGAACACTTCAAAACACACCAGATAGTACGATCGCTTGGCGGGCTTCGCCTCCGCCATCGACAGCTCGTGGTACTCGTGGATGACCGATCGGATGTTGAAGATTGCGGCACACTCGTTAATAGCGCTGTCGACCCAGCTCTTCGCTTGGTGGCCGAACGCGAGCTGCTTCTGGACTTCCCGGATCACAGCAAAGTTGCCAAATTCACTGCTTTTCATATCACTGCCCTCGCTCTCACTGCCGCGTTCACCGCTGTTGCTGCTGCTAGTACTCTGGTTAGGCAAGGTGTTCATGTCAACATGTTGGCGCTGCCAGATGAGCTGTGCAATGACTAGCGCTGTTGTGGTTCGGCGCTTGCCCATCTGACAATTGAAGATGAACGCCGTGTCGGACGTCGCTGAGTTCACAATCGGCACGGCGGTGTCGATCAGCTCCATGATCAGCTCTACATCTGAGTGCTCAGGAGCGTTCTCGCGCTCGATCGGGATGCGGTAGTATTTGACGCTCTCAATCTTTGGGTTCGCGGTCAGCACTGCTTCGGTCTCGTAGAGCTCTGGAAGCGTGAACACGCGCTCCGGATCGACTTTGGACGTAAGGAGCTCATTCTGATGTAGCTCGTACTCGTGCCAGTACTCAAACTGGTGCTTCGCGAGACTCAGCTGCTCCCGCAAACTGTTCTTCATCGACGTCTCGAGGATCTGGACTTTATGACCTGTGATCCCCGGGACGAGGTCGTTCTCGTTCAGCTTTGCGGTGCGTCGCGCAGTGTACGAGTGACCGTCAACGTAGATTGCTGGTTCCTGGTATACCATCAAGTAGATTCGCACAGTGAGCATTTTATTTGCATAAGTATAAATGAGCAAATGCTTTTCAATCTCGTTTGGTAATAGGGCATACCTCTCGGAGATTGATCCAAACCACTTTTGAGAATCCGTCCTCAGCAACACGGTTCAAAATCATTTGAATTCCCTCCTGCAAAACAGAATCAACAGTTTAGAATACGCGCAATGTGGTTGTGGAAACGGCCAGCAAACAATGTCGAAACGTACCAGGGAAGGCTGCGCAGATCCATACAATGGCGTTCCTGTCAATCGTCTGAAGTTGGGAGCTGCACAGAATACGGACCACATACAAAATAGATCAGACACGCTGAAAAATTAAAACCCCAGAGCTTCAACATACAGGGGCCTACCAATATCGCCGTCAGGGGTGTCGAGAACATGGCAATTCGGGAAGCGATCGCTCTTGAGCACGTATTTTCTAAGAACCTGCAATCACACACAAACGCAACCACGATTATTAGACTCAAGCAACGATATGTGAGACGCGTGTCAGGGTTTCAACGTACCTTTGTGCCCTGGAGGAGGAAGCTCTTCTGCTGGATAAACGAGTTGCGCTCGCTTTTTCCGCGTATGAGCGCCTGGATGCGCGTCGCCGCAGCTCCCAACTGCAGCTTCTGCAGCGTCTTGTCCTTCGGGTTCCGCACAGGACTCATCACGATCATCGCCGAGCTGTCGCGTGTGTTGTTCGCTGCATTACCACGAACAAATGCCTGGATGCGGCTCGCCGCGCCACTGAAATAGTTCTGCGGCTTACCAACACTGCTGCTCCCGCTCTTCGCCGGTTCGACAAGCGACTTCGTACCGTCGTTGCTGCTATTGCTCGTGTCGCTGCGCGCCGCAGTCATGCGCGTGTTGTTGCCGAGCACGAGCGCTTGGATACGCGTGGCCGCTTCGCTCAAGTACGTCGGCGCCTTGGCCTTCGCTGGGCTCTCTGCAGCCGTGTCAACGTCGCTCTTGCCGTTCTGCGAAACGTCATAACTTTTGCTCTCGGCCACCGTTTGCTGCGCGAAAAAGTCGCGCAGAGGCGCCAGCAGCTCGCGCATCTTCTGCTGCGGGTCAGCGGCGCCTTTCACCTCCTCTGCGCGCGCGCAGGCGTCCGCGAAAAGCGCGTCCAGCTGCTCCATTTCTCTCAATGTGCTCTCGAACGCTCCTTTTCGGTTCTGAGTGCGGAAATGGATACTGCCAATGGCTTGAATGTGTGAGAGGGAAAGGAGACGAGAAAGAAGGAAAAAGATACAGTAACGGACCAAACTCGCTTTTCGATTGGCGGAAATCATTTTAGACCTATCGCAGTGGCTGAACGTGATATCTCGACGCAGTTACAGCCAATCACGACGACAGATGAGAAATACAGTGGGAAAATGGAAAGTGAGTGATTGTCGTTGCATTGTGATGCGCTGAGCTGTTGACGCAGAGTTGCGGGATCACGCCGGACGCGCTGATGATGCCACTCCAGAGAAGAGAACCGAAGCAGCAGCTGCAGCTCTCAGTGGTCGCCGTCGCCTTCTGCTGCTACTCCAGCCATTGGCTCCGGCTCCGGTTCGGGCTCGTGGGTCTCGAGCGCTGGCACGCGAATCGCTGTTGCTGGCGCGGTCGCCAGAAGCTCGTCGCCAAACTGGAAAAAATCCAGCAGCAGGCGCGAAAACTATCCAATGCACCAAATTTCAAAAGAGTGGGTGAGAAAAGATAATCAATAAATCAATCAGATGGCTTGCCGAATGTGTTGAGTGCCGTATACATTGGCTAGCCGTATATATATACACACACACATACACACGCACATACACACACACGTGGAAATCCCACCGAACTTGTGTGCACGGATCTGCTGGTATTTACCTGGGTGAGCAGCTCCTGAATCTCCGGTTGCTGGTCGGTTGTCACGAACTCGAGCTGCTGTGTAATCGCCTTCGTGGCATCAGCGCACTGCTTCTGCGCGACAAGAAGCTGCAAAATGACGGCGGTGGTTAATTATGATCCCAGCTGTGTGCATCAATGAGTCGGTGGTGTTAACGTACCGCGTGCTTGCGCTCCGCGATCTGGTTCACGTCGCCTTTTTGCTGCGCAATTGTAAGCTGGAAGCACAGACGGAGAGCAGTTGCTTGTCAACAAGCAACAGGTTGAGGCTGTACCTAGAGACACGAAATCTGTTGGCATTTCGTACCTTGCGCTTCGCGTAGTCGACGTCGAGCTGCAGATGGCCTCTGTCGATGATCAATTCGTGCATCTTCTCTAACGTGACGATCCGCGCGTTGATCTTGGCGAGGACCTGAGTCTCTACTTCGTCCTGTGTGGATATGGCATAGACAACGATGTTAGGACTGTGCGCATTATCAGTCCATGTGCTCGAGTTGGTCTGATTGACTCACTGAGAACGCGTAGGCTTTCTCTTCAATCTGCTGCGACGCCTGAAGGAACGTGTGGCGCGGCACTGTGTGCATTCCAAACTGTGCGTACGACGCCGAGTCCCCCGCAAACAGAGTCACCGCGCCAGTGAACTCTGTCACAATTAACGCAATGAGATATGGGTCAGAGCGTCTTTTAATTCAGGACAGTGACACTACACAGTAGCAACAACAAACAAACATACGTACTCTGCACTTGAGCGGTGAGCTTTTGGATGTTGCGTTTGGTCTCCTGCAGCACTTCGATCGCATCGGCAAAGTCTTGCTTCTTCTGCTTGAAGAACACGTCGCGCGAGGGCTCGGCAAGTCGGACGGCAACCAAGCAGCGCTGCACCATGCGGTTCTTCTCCATACGGATGCGGTCAATCAGGGACGGTGGCTTCACGTGCTGCGGTGCTGCTAACGCAGGCGGATCCACGTGACCAATGCAACGGTCATCATCTTCGTCTTCATCGGCTTTTTGTTGGCGCTGACGCTGCTGCTGTTTCTTCTGTTTCTGCTGCTCGTGGAACCGCGCGACTGCTCCGTTGCGCGCTTCTCGATAGAGCTCGATCGGCAACTCGTCCTTGTCGTGTTGCTGCTGCTGATTGCTGCTGCTTCTGTACGCAGCGAGAGAGTTGTATGGACTGCGCGCGCTCTGGCGCATTGACCGCTGCATCTTGGCGCTTGGTTTCAGGGAAGGTGGTTGGAGTCTTGCTGGCTGGGAGTTGTGCGCTGGGGATTGCGAACTGTTGCTGCTGGTTCTGCATTGGCGCGTGCTGACACGAGGTTGGCAGGGCGTCGTTCATACTTCCTCCTGTAGACAGTACGCCACGGACCACATCTTCTTATTCGAGATGGCGCTTTGAACTCGATCGCTTGCTTGGCTCGATTCACACATTGAGGACAACCGAATGATGTTGAAGTTGGTGGTGGTCAACATGGCTGCACTTTCTCCCCCGTTGGAGTGACTGTACCCATGTCAAAAGTGTGACATGCGAATCTCAGGGTTTGATGGTGCGGCAAAATTCTGATGTTTCGCATATCCCGTCGAAGTCGGTTCTAGAACAAAAAACTCCAGTTCAGAAAAGCAAAATTTAATTAAAACTCAAATCAACCAACCCCAAGGTATTTTGGCTCGCATTTGGAGATTACGTCGAACGTAACCGATAGTTTTTTACGTAATCTCCGAGCCCAAATTAGTTTGGCTCGGGCTTGGAAGAATTGAGTTTTAATTGATTTTTTTTCCCGTTCTGGGCTGGGTGGAAAATGACAACGACGCGGATTTCATGCGGAATTCGTATTTTTCCAAAAATCACGCCACGCCCATCGAGCTGTGGAATGACACAACGCACAAACGGATATGCACCCACGTTAGAGAGATACTCTACCATCAAACGCACACAGGACCTCTGCATTTAGACTCACACACGTACAGGATTGCTATTTGAAGCGTCTTGACACATTTTATTGAATGTTACATTTCTAAAGCAACTGTCAACAATCTGTTAAGATACCTTCAAGCAACTATCCATAGTGAAAACGAGTGAAATGGACATAAACGAAGCTTGACATAAAGCGCCCGTCAAAAGTATAGAAACTGCCGATTTTTTTATTTTTGCAAAAACTGCTGCGTTTCAGCACCAAACGATGGCTCAAATAAACGTGTTTAAAGAGGCAAGCAAGTGGTAAAGTCTATGAGCGGTAAATCTGCAACCGTTCACCCCAAAAAGCACTTTACTCATTATCAGAAGTGAAATTGAAGTTTTGACGGCTCGGTCAGATTGGTTTTAAATGGACTTAGACTGCGTAAAATTTGCTACAAGTCAGTTATAAATGGCTCCCGACGCTTGGTAACCTTAGCGCATCTTTTAGACATCGAATTCAGCAATTTTTGGAGTATCTGTTGGTCGAGATTCTCCCATGCCTTAAGAACCGCGCATTCAAGGGCCTACTTCGAGCTAAATCGACGTGCGTTCGCGTACACAGCACGCGCCATGGTCCCCCAGAGGTGCTTAACGAGGTTCAAGTCGGGGGACGTTGCAGGCCACTCCATGACGCTCACGTTGTTGCGCTGGAACCACTGCTTGGTGGTGTCCACTCTGTGGCTCGGCGCGTTGTCGTTACAACAGGTACACACGTTGGGTTACGCCGCCGTAGCCCAACTCGCCTTTGCCGAACACAGTTCGCGCAATAGTTTTACGGCCGAACCCAAGGTTCGCCGAACTTAGCATTCGCAGCCGATGCGTACTTTACGCCGGTGAGAGCCAGCCCAGAGGGCAGCTCCTTCCATTGACCACAATTACAGATTATTGTCCAATCAGTTAGTTTGAGCTCAGAGAGCCAACCATGTTA
>JALBZB010000710.1:0-19817 GCA_038050625.1 Pythium sp. MPC-2022a | reverse complement strand
AGAATCGATCGTACAAGATGGGCACGAACCTGGTCATGGACGGCGGACTGCCGCTGCTACCAGCTGATCAAACCAACGTCGGAGAGGCTGATAAACTGGTGAGCTACTGTGTGTTGGCACGCTGTTACATGATCCAAGCCGTGCATTTATGGTCCACGAGGTTAACTTGAATGGGTTGAGTATAAACCGAGTTGGTCTCAGATGACTTTAACCGGTAATTATGCTAGGTTAGCGCATCACTTATACGGTGTAACCAACCTGAACCGATATGAACTAAACAGTCAAATGATCACAGGTGTCCATTATTATTAAAGCTTTCGTCCACTTGTGTTGGACACCACAGTCAAACATTAAACAAGCCCACTTGCGATCGCCTTGTTGCGGATCGAGCGCAGGCGGAAGTGCAGATCCATGGCGTTCGGTCGCTTCGCGGGGTCGAACTCTACGCAACTGAGGATCACGTCGCGGATCGCCGGCGGACAATCAGCCTCGACCGTGGGTTTGATCGCGTTCGTGCTCACAAGCACCGCAATCTTTGGGTCCGTCAAGGTATCGTCCTTCGCGCGGTTGCTGTTGTACGGGTGGCCACACGTGTCCAGCTCGCTCATCACAATACCGAAGGAATAAATATCTGCCTTCTCTGAGTACCGCTCGCCCTGGAGCACCTCCGGTGCGATCCACGCAGTGGTGCCCATACCTCCCGTCATCGTTTCTTCCGAGGCGACCCGGCTGATACCAAAGTCGCCGAGCTTCGCGGTCCAGTCTTCGCCCATGAGCACGTTCTTGGACTTGAGATCGCGATGGATGATCAGCGGATCAAAGGAGTGCAGATACACCAGTGCCTCCACAATATCCAGAGCAATGAGGGTCTTGTCCCTGGGTTGAGCGTTTTCACTGAACCACGTGAACACCTCTCGACCGTTTGGCAGTGCGCGGTTGGTCTTGAGCAGCGCACTGAGGTCGCCATTCGGCATGTACTCCATCACAAGTGAGAGATCAAAGAGCGTGGTCCAGGACAACCCGATGAAGCGCGCGATCTTCGGGTGCTCCAGACGCGCGTACAGTCGGATCTCGTCCATGAAGCGCTTTAGGATCACGTTTGAGTTGGCTTTCGTTGGCGCGATCTGCTTCACCACCACTTCTTGGTCGAAGAAGGTCGCGAGGTACACGATGCCGAAGCCGCCGACTGAGAGCTCGCTGATGATCTTCACGTCGTCCTTCGGCAGGCGGTACGGCAGGAGCTCTTCGTCGTTACGCACGTCGTTGGTGAAGTACCCGGACATGTTGGAGTTGGAACTTGGCGCAAAGGATACATCTCCACCGGCTGTGGTACTGCCGTTCAGCCGGTTCTTCTCACTCGCGGCGACGGCTTCCACCAGTAGCTCGCGGAGATTGGAGTGGCGTAACGTCTTGTCCTCGCGCTTGCGTCGCCGCAGTACGAGTCCAATAATTGCACCGACCAAGACGATACCGCCGGCGATGATCCCTATAATGACGGGCATGCTACTGGACTTGTCCTTGGCGGTGTCTTGGCTTGTGTCTGGTGCATTGGTACTTGCAGAGGCCCCGCCTGCGACAGTTGATGAGGATGAGGATGACATGGTCACGGCCGCTCGCTTCGGGTACTTGGCGTCGAAATCGGAGTCTATGTTGATAGATTGGCAAACCACACAACCACACACGGCACGGAAGAGTGTGAGTATCCTGGGTATGAAGAATCGTATCACAACAGCCTACTACTGAGTGTCCACGACTGACTGACTGACCTGCCATCGCACAGACAGCGATCTTGCTTGTGGTCTCCGTGTACACGCCACCGTTCGCACAGTCTTTCGATATCGTGGCCGTGAAACCCGACGGCGTGACATTGTCCAGGATCGCCACGTCCGACACGCGCACGATGAACTCGGTCACCGTCGTACCACCGAGCGTGCTGGTTGCGAGCAGAGGCAAATACAAACACCAAGTCAACCATCTCTCAAACAGACAAGTAGATACAAAGAAGGCCTTAGTATAGCCAAGGCATCAGACAGAGTTCGTACAGTGTCTTGAGCGTGGAGGGGAACCGCACGCCCTCGATGGTCGCCATCTGGCAGTTCTGGCATTCACTACATACAGTAATAGAGTTTTGTAGCAACAGAGAAGAGGCGTAAGTGTATGGCGTAGCATTAAAGAAGCAGTTTGCGTGTCTGCGTACAAGCTTTCGAGTGCGTCTGGGAGCAGCGCGCCGTTGAGTGTGGAGAGGTCGTTGCCGTCGAGACGCAGCGTCTTGAGCTTCGCGGGGAAATCGAACGACTCGAGCGACGCGATACCGTTCTTGCTCAGGATCCTAGATCCAGATGCATAGACGACCAATGTCCACACATGAGCAACGAGTGAGTGCATGTTCATTAGAAAGAAGCAATCTGAGGCAACGTACAGCGTCTTGAGGCCGCTCGGGAACTGGTCGACGCGCGTGAACTTGAGGCGGTTGTCATACAGAACCCTAACAAACAACCAAAGCATTCACAAAATCAGATCAGATCCATCCACACCAGGAGGACATTACAATGTCCTCACTACGAGCAATGAACAATCAAGTAAACGTACAGTGTCTGGAGACTCGACGGGAACTGGAACGCGTCCAGGGACGCGATCGCATTGTTGTTCAGGTCCCTAATCGGTCCAAAAAGCATAGATATAAAGGTTACTGTCACCGCAACCTTCAATGTGGAAAGAGAACGGAATACGTCACTTACAGTTCGAGCAAGCTGTTGTCATTTGTCGCTACGAACGACTCGATCTGGTTGTCGCCAAGGTTCCTGTTACAATACACATACACGAACATACCCATTCAGTATCAACGCAAGTATGTGCCATAACCCACCTTACAAGTCGCATACTCCACAACATCTCACACATCCGCACGCACATTTTATCGACTTTGGGGTAGCTCACGACCTGCACGATGCCGCTGCTCGTGGCCGTGAGGCTCGTCTCGAACTGTGTGCCGCCGAGAGCGATAGCCGTCTCATTCGCGCACCCCGCGGTGGCCACGACGCCCATATTCGAATCGCTCTTGGCCACCGCGAGCGTCGTGTTTTGTGGCGGCGGCGAGAGACCCGAGAGCGTGCAGCTCTGCGCCAAAGCATTTCCACTCACTGAGAGCGCGAGCATGGTGACCGTAGCTGCTCGCATACTCAAGTGTGTTGGCATTCTTAATCGCCTCTGGGCCATTCGGCTTTGGGGTAGGTTCTTGGGATTGTAAGGGCTGTGTCAAGCAAGGCACAGGTGACCTGAACAGCAGTTCTTTGAGAATGAAGGAGTGAAGAGACGACCCAAGCGATTACTTTGGTTCGCAGTATCATCATCATCCTGGTGCTTGTGTGGAGTGAAGTGATCACTCTTCATTGGCTGATGACTGGGTACGTGTTGTGCAGTACTGTCCTCATTCAAAGAAATCGAAAGAGTCAGCAAGTGTACCCACATACAAACACCAAGTGAAGAATACCATCACAGATCAATATGAAGTGCGTCGCTCCAGTCACTTCGCTGTCGTGATCACGTCAGTGGGACACGCATTGTGAGTGATTGCGAATGTTGGAAACCCAATTAATCTCCGATACCTAGCTAAAGAGCCAAGGTCGATGAAGAAGCAACGAGACTCACACTGAGTTAAGATAACGGATGCCTGGATTAGTTGGCTGGGGTTCACCGGTGGTGCCTGGTAATCTTACAGCCACGACCTGCCTTTCCAGCACCGAAAAATTCCAGAGTTGCAGGTGACACAACCCAATAAAATGTGGAGAATCTCGTACTATCAGCAGGTACTTGAACCAAAAGACGGGAGCAATCAATCTGGACTGAAGTCGCAATCTAACGAGGAAGAAGATCATTGCGCGAGTATATTCAATGAGTTATTTGGTCTCTTTGCTTGATGGCCCGCTGTCGAGTTTGCCTGGATATCCTCAGGCTGCAAGGATTGTTTGTGAAGAGTTCACTACCTCATTCGTATCACTATTGCGATACAACCCGAAAATATATGATGTGGTGCAATTACTTCAATAATTGTCGAGATGCTTGGTCTGGTGCCCATCAACAAAAGCCTAATGCCACTCTTCAAAAGTGTGCAAGCCGTGAATTGAGAGCTGTGGGTTGTACACAACATGGAGTTGGTACATGGCGCTCCTACACTGGCTCCTCCAACTCTCGAATTCCACGAAAGAGACCTCCGAGTTTCATCAGAGGCTCCCCAACAGCGAATCTTCACACCGCGTGTTGCATGGTCGGTCGTTCGCTAGCTTGTCGTTAACTGTAACGAAGCGGTTGTGGTGATGACTGGCTGAGCTTGTTCAGCATTCATAAGAAACCATTTTTTGAAGAGCGGACTGAACTGAACCCAAGCAAGAAGAAAGGCGGAGGCGAAATCGGACCTACACTCACTCCCAAGTACTTCGTATTCGAGAAGCTTTCATTCCGTTGGCTTCCCACTGATATGCTGGGTGTATCGGTAGCGCGTGCAACATTGCCGAATCACATGAACCAAGTGTGTCGCCAAGCAGAAATGCGCCAAGTGGCGCGCACTGAATACGTCAGGACTAATTCTTCCCGGCGCGCGCGAAGCAGCTATAGGTGTTACTGCATGGCGAAAGTACAAGAGCAAAGTCTATTACGAGGAGGACTCCCTCAGTGGGGGTGAAGAGCCATCATTTCACTCGACAGTCCCAGTGACTTCCATCCTCTTCCTCAAAGAACCAATGAATATGGTGGTCGGATTGGCTTCGGAAACGCGGACATACAGACTGACTGGTGAGAGACGACGACAGATCAAAATGCCCCACCGAATCCCTCTGCGTCTCGAATGGCGACTTGTTGTATCCAACAAAGTTTTTATCTAGCGTCCTGGAGAGCTCTCTTTCGAGGTGACAGGATTTTTTATGAGCACTCGGACAGTTTCAAGAGTGCACGGTGTTATTAGAGCTTACCCCAGCTTTACAAAAAGTCAACGTTGACTACAAAAAAATCGCCATATTGCTGGGGTAGGTTCTGTGGAGCAAGTGCTAATAATGGGCAGTTTCGTACAAACAATAAATGACTGGTCAGGAGCTCACTCATATGTGCAAGCGAGGTGTCCACAAGTGGTGGACATTTTTAATTAATAACAAAATTGACTTCTTCATAAACAAAGAAAGAAGGGCATCTACACAAACCCGCCAGTGAGCGCCTCGTTGCGGATCGAGCGCAGGCGGAAGTGCAGATCCATGGCGTTCGGTCGCTTCGCGGGGTCGAACTCTACGCAACTGAGGATCACGTCGCGGATCGCCGGCGGACAATCAGCCTCGACCGTGGGTTTGATCGCGTTCGTGCTCACAAGCACCGCAATCTTTGGGTCCGTCAAGGTATCGTCCTTCGCGCGGTTGCTGTTGTACGGGTGGCCACACGTGTCCAGCTCGCTCATCACAATACCGAAGGAATAAATATCTGCCTTCTCTGAGTACCGCTCGCCCTGGAGCACCTCCGGTGCGATCCACGCAGTGGTGCCCATACCTCCCGTCATCGTTTCTTCCGAGGCGACCCGGCTGATACCAAAGTCGCCGAGCTTCGCGGTCCAGTCTTCGCCCATGAGCACGTTCTTGGACTTGAGATCGCGATGGATGATCAGCGGATCAAAGGAGTGCAGATACACCAGTGCCTCCACAATATCCAGAGCAATGAGGGTCTTGTCCCTGGGTTGAGCGTTTTCACTGAACCACGTGAACACCTCTCGACCGTTTGGCAGTGCGCGGTTGGTCTTGAGCAGCGCACTGAGGTCGCCATTCGGCATGTACTCCATCACAAGTGAGAGATCAAAGAGCGTGGTCCAGGACAACCCGATGAAGCGCGCGATCTTCGGGTGCTCCAGACGCGCGTACAGTCGGATCTCGTCCATGAAGCGCTTTAGGATCACGTTTGAGTTGGCTTTCGTTGGCGCGATCTGCTTCACCACCACTTCTTGGTCGAAGAAGGTCGCGAGGTACACGATGCCGAAGCCGCCGACTGAGAGCTCGCTGATGATCTTCACGTCGTCCTTCGGCAGGCGGTACGGCAGGAGCTCTTCGTCGTTACGCACGTCGTTGGTGAAGTACCCAGCGGACGAGCCGGAGGTCGGCGGAGGCCCCGTCGCTTCCCCACCGGCGGTCGTCGTCCGAGTCCGCGTGTTCTTGCCAGCGCTACGCCCCGCGGCTGCGGCCTCTGCGAGAAGTTCACGGAGGTCCGAGCGACGCAGTGGCTCGCGCTTCCGCCGTTGCATCACGAGCATGATGATCGCGCCGATGAGGACCGCAGCACCCACGATAAGCCCCACTATGAGGTACATGCTGCTGCTGCTACTTGAGGAATTGGTATCAGAGCTGGGGCTGGGGGCTGCAGTGCCACCCGCGGCTGTTGCATCGCTGGTCGTCGAAGGCACTGTGGTCGTGGACGAAGAAGTGGACGACGAGGGTTTGAGCAACGGCGCTCGTTGTGGGTACTTGGCTTCGAATTCATCGTCTGCAGCACATTCACACAGACAGACAAAAGCACAAAACGTCACAGCATAAGGGGTTAGTCCGGAGTCGACACTCCACCACAGGCACAACGACACCACGTGTGTTCGAGAGACTGACCTCCCATCACGCAGGCAGCGAAGCCGGTCTTGATCGTCGTGTAGTTGCCGCCGCTCGCGCACGCGTTGGTGACCGTGGTGACCACAGTCACTTGCGAAGCCTTGGCGAGTGTCGGCACATCCGACGCCCGGACGACAAAGTTCGTCACGGTCGCACCACCGATCAGCCTGCACCATCACCAGCAGAAAAATAGTCATGCGAGAGCATTAGTATTTGCTGTCGTGGTACAAATAATCCAGCCAGGCACACAATTGTCCGGAGTACAGTAAGTAGCACCGTCGCCTCGTACATCGTTTTAAGCTTGGACGGGAACCGCACGCCCTCGATCGTCGTGATTTGGCAATTCTGACACTCCCTGGTAGATTAAATAGAACCAAAGTCCAAAGCAAGCAGCAGAAAGTGGGTGATCATTAGTGGATGAAATGGCGGCACACATGAGAACTGGGACGACCTACTACTGTACGTACAACGACTCGAGCGTGTCTGGGAACAGCGCGCCGTTCAGTGTCGAGAGACCATTGCCGTTGAGTTGCAGCAGCGTGAGCGTCGCGGGGAAATCAAACGTCTCGAGCGACTCGATGCCGTTCTTGGCAAGGTACCTAGACATCCAGAGCATAGAATCACCCACTATTTTAGCATCGGTTGCTTTGACTCCCGTAGGAAGGACCGAGTACACGAAAAGGAGACTGGACGTACAGGTTCTTGAGGCCGCTAGGGAACTGGTCGGCGCGCGTGGTCTTGAGCCGGTTGTCGCTCAGATCTCTAAGTACCACAACCACACAAGGACAAGTCTCAGATGAGCACAGTACCTACATGGAAGGACGTGTAAATGAGTGCCAATAGCCAAACGTACAATCGCTCGAGACTCGCGGGGAACTGGAATGCGTCCAGCGACCCGATCGCATTGTTGCTCAAGTCCCTAATAGAAGTAGCACACAACAATCGAAAGCAAAGTATACAGCGCTGATCAGCACTTTTATCAGACAATAGTACTATGGCACCACGTATAGTACTCACACTTCGACCAGATCACTGCCGGGCATCGCGATGAACGCCTCGATCGCATTGGTAGCAAGGTTCCTGTAGGAAGCACACACACACAAACCCAATTAAATATCAGCGTTTGGTACCAACCCACAGTACGCAAAGTATCACATATACACAGAAAGGCACTCACAGTTTGTCGACTTTCGGGTAGCTCACGACGCGCACGATGTCCATGGCTGTGGCTTTGAGCACCGTCTCGGACGGAATGGTGGTGTCGATCGCGAGTGTGGTCTCCTTGGCACATGCCGCCGTGACCACGATGCCCACGCTCGCGTCGCTCTTATCCACTGCGAGCGTCGTGTTCTGCGGCACCGGCGAGAGCCCTGAGAGCGCGCAGCTCTGCGAATTGGCGCTGCTCGTTCCCATGGAGAGCGTGAGCAGGGCGACTGTCGCTGCTCGCATGCTCGCGCGTCTATTAGCAGGCGTTCGCATGGAGTTCTGCAAGTTTGCTAGCGGTGGTGGTGCGTCGGTTGCCTCGTACCTGTTGCTTTGACGACCTTCAGGTTTGCTGAGGCGCTTTGGTCGTGGGGCTGCGTGTTGATTGCTCTGGTCGCCAGCTGGTATTGCAAAATGAGACTTTCTTTCTCATCAAAAGTTTGATGCACAGATGCTAAGTGTACCTACAGTAGGGACACGAAGAGTGGAGCTCTCAGATAATTTGGGTGGAGGAAATGGTCACTCCACATACAAACGCCAAGTGTAGAATCGAATAAGCAAGCTCGTTTTATGTGCCGTGACGCAAAGTGGGACAATATGAACCAGATGGTTGAGCAGTCGCCTGCCCCTCCCCAATTTGTGAACGCAACCGCGGCTTTGAGCTGCTGTGCGGGCCTAATATAGGTCCACATCGAACCTCACTTGGTTGCAAACTGGGCTCAGCTAATGGTTTTGACTCATTTATATCCCCAGGCAGCACTTGCTTTGTCGCTTGTTTGGGAGCAATTCGCTGGTCCAAAGTAATTCAACCCATGGGCATTCACCGGTAATGGAGTTTTTCAAGTCAAAATCGTGGGTATTCTACTAGTATGGTTAACGTTGGCTTTGGATCTTGGGGTATCTGGACTCTTGGACTTTGGACCTCGGATATTGGCGCTTTTATCGCCCGAGAGGCAAGCAAACTCAGCAAATGTGGCAAGTGCGAGGCTGCGTTTGGATGGAAGAGGCTGGTGAGCTTGCCGTGCATAGCTGGACATAGAAAAAAGAAGAAGAACAGCAAACCACAATTGCACAGCCAGCTTGCCGCCAGGATTGTCAAACATGAGGCTGGAAACTCTCGCTCACCTCGCACTTTGCCTGTCTGCTGCCTGGCTGGAACTTTCATCAAGAATCCAAAATGATTAACTGTATTGACAGTGAAGTAAAGTCTACTGAACTCCCTTTCCATTTTCTTTGGAACAATCTCGGTGATGACAATACGACGTGGAAATAACAGTCGATACACAGTACACGGTAAACCATGGTGGGTTGCGAAATCTCTCTATTTCCTGTGCATCGAGACCCCAAGGATAATGAAGACACACGTACCCGTATATGATCAGTCGCATTCAGTCAAGAACCGCTCGTTAAACAAATTCGCCATCATTTTGTTGTTGTGATCATCGGAAAGATGCGAATTGGGAGCAACCACATTTACATCCACGACTCGAAACCTGGGAACCGAGATGTTTAGCTCAAAGCACGGAGGTAACCGTTTGCATGGGTTCTTTACATGAGGGAGGAAGACGCGTCCTGGAGGTTTGTTCGTACAGTTTGATTGTCATCGTAGTCGATAGCCACAAGGGAGGGAGCGCAAAGCAAGCGCAAAGCAAATGACCCGAGAATAGGAACGGACTTGATAATGTTCAGTTTTATTTCGGCAAAATCTTCAGCTCGCAAGTGATGTCCTCGACTTCGATGCCTGCCTACATTAGGATCAAACGGAGCCTAATTGGCAAATGGGTTGTTTCAGGGAAGCCTCAATCCTATTTTAGGATCCATTTGTCCGTAAAATCACTCGTTAATATTATAAAATGGAAAATGCGGGAGATTGCGAAATAACCGGGATAAATATTGAGATTTTTTTCGGTGCGATTATTCTAGGGTCTTTTTTTCTGCGTGGCTTCGAATGAGTGGGTACGGAGTGACGGCACTCCGTTCAAACAGTGTCGTTGTCATCAATCGATCGCACCTTGTTCTTCTCCGATGCGCTGATCGTTGGGGACCGAGTCTACTTTCTCGATGACGAGCTCTTCGTGTTCGATGGCGACGAGTCCTTCGCTTCCTTCGAGGTCGAGTTCGATGCCTTCACTGCACACGTGGATATCGATGTCAGTGAACAAGAATCACAAAGCTACTGGTAGTTCACTGTAGTAGCATACCTCCCAGACAACACAACATACCAGCAGTAACTGTACAACTATAAGCGCGCACCGCCATCCTCCAGGTGGAGCCAGAAGAGCTACAAGAATAACTAGAATTAGGGAAACCCTTTTCCAATATACCGAGTAACCAAGATGTGTCTATTCGATTCGCACCTCTCCTGCTACCTCTCCGAAACTCACATCGTATTCGATTCGTATCAAGTCTGTCCATTTCAAAAAGCAACTTCCATACGCTTTCACATCCACCACACTTCAGTGAATGCAACAGAGTGATGTTATGGATCAGAATCGACAAACTCGCCTCCGAGAATCAACAGTCCGGTGGTAAATTCGTGGTCGCCGTCGCGATGGTAACGGAAAGATGACTCAGAGCGTCCAGATCGAGCCAACCAGTTTGTTGCCTCCAGAGATGGTATCGCGGAGAGTTAATTATATTACCTCGCAGCTTTAGGAGGCGCTGACGTCCGTTGCAGTCAAGGTCAGCGTGAGCTTTTCGGTTCCGGAAGTTGAAGTTGACCTGTTAGGATACCAGGTTCTGATATCGTACATTAGAAGTTGACGAACTTATATTAGCGGAACTCAACTTAACAAATGCAAATGTCATAATTAGGGAATTGAAATCTCCTTACATTTGTGTCTTTTCTTGAGTCTGTGTAGCGGAGCACACTTTCGGGTTTCAAGACCACCCGCATTTAATGGCCTCAGAAGTATTCGCAACTCTGCCAGCCACTTTTTATTAATAATAGAGTTGTGCTGAATGCCAACCCACCAATGAACACGATTCCAACAGATTTTGTGTGGTGGCCATGGAGACTCATTCGTGTACGCTGTACCCTGCAAATCTTCCAGAGCCTGACCAACTTTGCCGCATGAGCGTGCAGCACAGGATCAACCGACCTCCCGCTTATATAGTAGCTCACGTAAAGAAAAATCACTGACATACACCAGTTATGTACTTCCCACAGCTGAGTCCCCAACGCTGCCGCGATCACTCCAGGTCACTATTACTACACTGTATTGCCTGCTCCTGCGATGCCGTCTCTATAGCCACCGCGATGAGGCGCCACCGCATGAAGCTATTCGCAGAGGTGGTTGCTCAATGAGACGAGGAATCTGCCTGCAACGAAGGGGAGCTAATTTGAGCAGAGTTGGTTGGTTCTCTCTCACTAGCAGTCGCAACTCCAATGGCACAGTACTGCTTGCTCATGTACTGTAGCCCTGTGTACTGCCACAGACAACACACAAGGTCACGTCACCAACTGCCTCTTGATGAGCAAGCGCCTTTCAGATCTCATATCATGAGCGGATCCGCAACACGACCGTTGAGGCGGGCGGGTGTAATCCGTAGCCTACGGAAAACGGAAATGATCTGACCGACTGTCGGAAAGCGACGATTGACTGCACACAGTCGACTTGGCCACATGATCGCCAATTGCGTTCCGCACAAGCAGCTGGTGATTTTTGGGAGATCGGAAATGAAAAGACACAGTGCGCTTTAGTCTCCTGCTCGGTAAAGGCTGGTCGAAGGCGTTGATTACAGGTCAAGGAAGTGCTTGAGCGTAGCCTGGCAACTTTGATGCCCCTTTGGTCCTTCATCCGTGCGTGCGCTGCATACAAATATAGTTTACTGTAGGAATTTGTAGGAGCATTATAAATGTTGGCAAGGGGCTGCAACAGACAGCCAACGTTGTACTCTTCATCTGGCCGCACGCAGCAGCAAAGCGCCGAAGCGTAAAGGATCCACACGCGGCGACTGACACCGAAGCCACCTTTACTTCAAGGACTCAACACTTGCGCTCAAGTTCGGTGTGCCTCACGCTTGTCAGAAGGTTCTCTGGAATCTGGTCCTGGATGTTGAACATCACATTGCGTCCGTGCGTATGCATTGCGATCCACAATATTCTGTGCGGATATATGAAAATATGCGGATTTGAAGCAATTGAAATCAAGCTATTGCCCAACAAAAAGCGTATTTAACCAAGACTTCATAATTAAAGCATTTATCGAGTCTTCAACTAATATTATTCGTCAAAACCTCATTTTGGTGCTTTCTCAGCAGCTGATTGGGTTGATTGGTGCTGAACTTATTGGGAGTTAGCGTCACATTGTAGAGCAAACACCCCTTCCCAGCTCTCTGTGATTCGTACAGCGTGTGATTGTGAGTAACGATGAGGGCAGTGTGCAACGGATTACCGGATTGGACGCGCTCGTGAAGCATATGCTTGGGTGGGCGGCGCCTCCTTTTCCTCGCTCGCTCTATTGGCTCCCGCCACCTTGCTTTAACTCGCTTTGATTATGACGACTCGACACAATCTCAGTCGGTAATACCTTCGGTGTACCAACGAGCAAGGGCTCTCTCTCCACCAAGAAGAGGTACTCTACACCGCCTCAACCAGGGTTAAGGCTCGCCTGCCTCCCAAGTCATCACTCACAATCCAATTTGCTCCGTCGTGCACACTCAGTTCGCCACAGCTTCCTCCAGTCAATCTCTCTCACTCTATCCTCACAGACATGGTCTCTTCCGGATTCGTTCTCGCGACGCTCGCGCTCACTGCCGTCACCGTCCCGCAGGTCGCGAACGCGCACGGCTACATCGCGACGCCAAAGTCCGAGTTCAAGTCCGGCGCCAGCCAGTCCTCGTGGGTCGCCGAGTTCTCGTCGCCGTGGGGCGGCAGCAAGTGGAGCGCCGCGGACTTCGCCAAGACCGCGCCGGGCAAGGGCTTCGCCACCACGCGCGCGTTCCTCGAGAACCGCGGGCCAACGTGTGGCAACACGCTCTCAACCGCGACGCCAAAGGCCATCCCTTCGGACAACACGGTCAAGTTCTCGCGTGCGATCGTGCACCCGGGCCCGTGCGAGCTCTGGATCGACGACACCCGCGTGTACCACAACGACGACTGCGAGGCTGTATTCGGCAGCTCGATCCCGACGTGGAAGATCGACTTCTCGGCGTGCAAGGGCTCGTGCATGCTCCGCTTCTACTGGCTCGGCCTGCAGGATGGTGGCGCGCGCTTCCAGTCGTACAGTAAGTGTTTGTTTGGTGCTTGTATCTTGTGTATGCGAACTGTGCTACTATTGCAGTTGTCTAACTGAGTGATTTGTGTCTTGTGATTGTGTTCAGAAAACTGCATTCCTCTGAGCGGTAGCGGCGGCAGTTCGTCCAAGACCACCACCAAGGAGTCGTCTTCGTCGAACAAGAAGTCTCCGACGCCAACAACCAAGGCGCCGAAGAAGACCAAGGCGCCGGCGAAGGTCAAGTCGCGCTCGATGGACGAAGTGGATGATGACGAAGTCGGTGCCGACGCGGACGACGAGGAGCTCACGTCGGAGGACCGTGCGGCCAACAGCACGCTGGGCGTCAAGTGCAAGACCAAGACCAAGCGCAACTAAGCAGATATGGAGCGACCACTAGCCTTCTTCGCTAAAGACAAGGATGGCAGAACCGCGATGTGTTGTAGCCACGAAGCCTACTCATGAGTGCTTGACAGTTTTGTAGCCAGACAATGTGGTGTATGAATGAATGTATAAAGAAACCATGCAAAGTAATTGATTGCACTAAAGTTACCGTTCGAGTCGAATACGGAGCTAACTAATCATGCTCTTGTAATAGAGTGACTGCATGCTTTGTCAACTGACTGAAAAGTGCACGGGCGTGTTCAGGCGACAGGTATGTCTGGTGCTGAGGCTTTGAAGGCTTGAGCCACGTCCTGTAATACCACGCATCCGTTGTTATTTAGGATACCGGGAGGCGAAACATGAACAAAGCAGCTCGCTTGGAGCGAACGCGATACTGGGAAAACTGGGAGCCTTGAGGGATAAATATTGATCGTGGCGCACAAGGCTGCTCCCGTCAAGGTATTACTGGCAAGCATGGGGCGTGACAGCAGCACGTTGGGGTGCTGAGGGAATATCTTTACTTCCTTCGCGTCCTGTCCAACAAACAGATTGATCATCGCGACATGGGTACAGAATGGAGTACTCTAAAGGCTGTTTATTTGAATACTGGAGTCGTTGAACTAGTAGGTCAACACAGTAAACCAATGAATACTGGAGTATACAATATAGTATACACAGTTACCAAAACTCTTTAATTGCATATATAACATCAAAGAGTCCTCAATGTGTACTTATCTCAAAAGCAGAGTGATTTCAGGGAATTCCCAATCTGATGTCCTATCGTGGAGCTGACTTGGAGGCAAGAAGCTGATCTGGAGAGTACCTTGGTGAGTAGCAAGAGGGTACAACAGAATAAACTACTTTGACAAGGTCTGTGTTTCTGAGGACTTCAAGCTGAACGAGGTATAATATATCACCAGCAGTAAGCTTCAAATTATAACAGCGTGACTGGTAGGATGAAAATGCAAAAGCGACTGCACACAATGTTCTTGCTTCCAGTTAGTTTAAAGCCCTCAGCGTCAGCTTCTCAGCGTATGTGGTTGTTTGAGTAACTGAGCTCTATTACATTGGCGCGAGCTCCTGCATCCTTGTGTATGGTGTCAAATCTAGATTCCCTTCCAGTCCAAGCAAGGTGTTCTCATACTTGTGGATTCACTGCAGTATTTATCTGCTTGCATGGAATAAGTAGTAGGCTTCAGAATACTTCGAAGTACAAATTCTGGAGCTACAGACCAGTCGATCTGAAGGGGATATGCCATATTACTATAATGATATCTGCACATTTCAATAGAAACAATAGATAGCGCACGCGCAATCATTTGACAACCATTTGATTGTCCGTCAATCAGCAGAAGCGATGACTCCTCACTTGTCAGTTCCGCACATCCTGTCTCTCTTCGCCTCATAATCACGTCTCCATGGCACCATCTTTTTCGCTGTTGTTTGGTTGCAGTAGTCTCCTCCGCCAATCAGCAGTGGCGATTACTCCACTGTCCTCATAATCCGTGGTCTTTGCGTTATCAACCTGGCGAAAGGTTCATTCAGCGCCGGTCTTTTTGACTGGTTGCTTGCTCTCACGGAGGAGAAAGTCTTCCTATCAACACTTGTATGCTGTGTGTGTGTCTATGCTATGAATCCCATGCACATGTGAGCTCTCGAGCTCCTCATTCATTCCGAAATTTGCCTCCCCCAGAGCATTCAACTCTACTGGCAAGTTGGCTTTAGAGCTAGCTCCCTGGACTGACTGACAGCTACTGTAACCCGGTGGTCGTCAGCAAAACCGACCAACCTACCAACGATCAATCGCCAGTACCGCAAACAAAAAGTGAAGGCTGTGTGCGCCATGGCTTCTGCACGAGCTACTCCCACGAGCGGCACCACTGGTGGTGATGCCGACGAGCAGAAACAGCTGAGCTACGAGTCGGCCGTGACGCTCATGGCTCACGGCCCGCACGTGCTCCACGAGCACATCGCCAGCAAACTCGAAACCGCGCTCGGTCGTGCGCTCTCGCAGATGGAGGTGCGCTTCAGCAACCTGTCGCTCTCGGCCGACGTGATGGTGTTTGATGACGACAGCAGCGCCAAATCGGAGCTGCCCACGCTCGTCAATAGCGTCAAGAAGAGTTTGTCCAAGCTGTCGGCGAAGAAGCATGTGAGCCGCAAGGAGATCCTGAAGAACGTGAGCGGCGCGTTCAAGCCTGGCACGATCACGCTCATTCTCGGCCAGCCCGGCTCGGGCAAGTCGTCGCTCATGAAGATCTTGAGCGGTCGCTTCCCGCTGGCCAAGAACATCACGTTCGAAGGCGACGTGACCTACAACGGCGTACCACAGCAAGAGATCACGAAGCGCCTGCCGCAGTTTGTCGCCTACGTGAACCAGCGCGACAAGCACTTCCCGACGCTCACGGTCAAGGAGACGCTCGAGTTCGCGCACACGTTCTGCGGTGGCGAACTTTCGCGACGCGGAGAGGAGCTGCTGAGCAAAGGCACCCCCGAGGAAAACTTCGAGGCTCTCGCGGCCGCGAAGGCGCTGTTCGATCACTACCCGGATATCATCATCCAGCAACTCGGTCTTGAGAACTGCCAGGACACCATTGTCGGCAACGCCATGCTCCGCGGCATCTCGGGCGGCGAGCGCAAACGCGTGACCACGGGCGAGATGGAGTTCGGCATGAAGAACGTGACGCTCATGGACGAGATTAGTACGGGGCTCGACAGCGCGGCGACCTACGACATCATCCGGACGCAGCGCAGCATCGCCAAGAAGTTCCGCAAGACCGTGGTCATCGCGCTCTTGCAGCCAGCCCCCGAGGTCTTTGCACTCTTCGACGACGTGATGATCATGAACGAGGGCGAGGTGATGTACCACGGCCCTCGCGCGCAAACGGTGGACTACTTTGAAAGTCTCGGCTTCGTGTGTCCACTACACCGCGACATGGCTGATTTTTTACTTGACCTGGGTACAAACCAGCAGCACGCGTACCAAGTCGCTCTCCCTGCCGGTGCTGGGAAGCATCCTCGCTATGCACACGAGTTTGCCGAAATCTTCCGCCGCTCTGCGATCTACAAGGAGACATTGGAGGCCCTCGAGACGCCGCTCGCGCCTGAGCTGCTCGCTGATGTTCGCGAGCACATGGGTCCGATGCCCGAGTTTCACCAGTCCTTCTGGGGCAACACGACGGTGCTCATGCGGCGCCAGCTCATGGTCACGCTGCGCAACACGGCGTTCATCAAGGGCCGCGGCATCATGGTGATCCTCATGGGGCTCATCTACTCGAGCACGTTTTACCAGTTCAACCCCGTGAACATCCAGGTGGTCCTGGGCATCATGTTCCAAGCCATTTTGTTCCTGTCGCTGGGTCAGGCGTCGCAGATCCCGACGTACATCGCCGCGCGGGAGATCTTCTACAAGCAACGCGGCGCCAACTTCTTCCGCACCTCGGCGTACGTGCTCGCGTGCTCTGTGAGTCAGCTGCCTCTGGCGCTGGCTGAGAGCGTGGTCTTTGGCTCGCTGGTGTACTGGATGTGCGGCTTCGTGGCCACAGCGCAGGCGTACTTGATCTACCTGGTACTGCTCGTGCTCACGAACCTGTCGTTCGCGGCGTGCTTTTTTTTCCTGGCGGCGATCGCGCCGGATCTGCACATCGCGAAGCCCCTGTCGATGATCGCGACTTTGTTCTTCGTGATCTTCGCGGGGTTTGTGATCGCCAAAGGGCAGGTGCCCGACTACTTCATCTGGATCTACTGGATCAACCCCATCGCGTGGTGTTTGCGCGCGATCGCCGTGAACCAGTATCGCTCGGCCAAGTTCAACGTCTGCGAGTACGGAAGTGTGAACTATTGCGCCAAGTTTGGCAAGCACATGGGCCAGTACCTGCTTAGTCTCTACGACGTACCGGACGAGAAGAGTTGGATCTGGTTCGGCATGATCTTCATGGTCGCGAGCTACGTCTTCTTCATGTTCCTCGCGTACCTCGTGCTCGAGTTCAAGCGCTACGAGAGTCCGGAGCACACGACGCTCAAGCCAAAGGCCGACGCGGATGGAGCCGAGAACTACACTCTCGTCACGACCCCGAAGTTCGGTGGCGATGCCGGCAGTACTTCGCCTGGCTCGTCGTCGTCCACGGGCGACGAAGTCGTGATGAACGTCAACGCCAGCGAGCTGAATTTCACCCCCGTGACCGTCGTATTCAAGGACCTGTGGTACTCGGTGCCTCTACCGAGCAACCCGAAGGAGAGCATCGACTTACTCAAGGGCATCAGCGGGTACGCTCTCCCAGGCTCGATGACTGCGCTGATGGGCTCGTCGGGGGCGGGCAAGACCACCTTGATGGACGTGATCGCGGGCCGCAAAACTGGCGGCAAAATCACCGGCCAGATCCTCCTGAACGGCTACGAGGCGACCGACCTGGCGATTCGCCGCTGCACGGGCTACTGCGAGCAAATGGATATCCACTCGGAGGCCTCGACGTTCCACGAAGCCCTGACTTTCAGTGCGTTCCTACGACAAGACGCCAGCGTGCCTGCGAGCAAGAAGTTCGACTCGGTCTACGAGTGTCTCGACCTCTTGGACATGCACGCGATTGCCGACCAGATCATCCGTGGCAGCTCGGTGGAGCAAATGAAGCGCCTGACGATCGGCGTGGAGCTCGCTGCGCAGCCGAGTGTGTTGTTTTTGGACGAGCCCACGAGCGGCCTGGACGCCCGCTCAGCCAAGCTGATCATGGACGGCGTGCGCAAGGTGGCGAACACTGGCCGCACGGTGGTGTGCACGATCCACCAGCCGTCGTCCGAGGTGTTCTTCCTGTTCGACAGTTTGCTGCTGCTCAAGCGCGGCGGCGAGACGGTGTTCTTCGGCGACTTGGGCAAGCACTGCCGCAATCTCGTCAACTACTTTGAGAGTGTCCCCGGTGTTCCCCCGTTGCCAAGAGACTACAACCCTGCCACGTGGATGCTCGAGTGCATCGGCGCCGGCGTCGGCAACGTTTCCCACGACGACACGGACTTTGTCCAGATCTTCAATAGCAGTGAGAACAAGCGCGTGATGGATGAGAACATCGCAAAGGACGGCGTCGGCTGCCCGGCGCCGGGCTCCCATGAGCTGATCTTCACGCAGAAGCGTGCGGCGAGCAGTGTGACACAGATGCGCGCGCTGGTGAAGCGCTTCATGGACCTGTACTGGCGCACGCCGTCGTACAACCTCACGCGCTTTGTGGTACTGATCATCCTGTCGCTGCTCATGGGCTTCGTGTTCATCGACGCCGAGTACGAGACGTACCAGGGCATCAACGCCGGTGTGGGCATGGTGTTCATGTCCACGCTGTTCAACGGCGTGGTGTCGTTCAACAGCGTGCTGCCGATCGCGTCCGAGGAGCGCGAGTCCTTCTACCGCGAGCGTGCCTCGCAGACATACAACGCGTTCTGGTACTTTCTCGGTTCGACGCTCGCGGAGATCCCGTACACGTTTGCGGGCGGGCTCGTATTCACGCTGATCTTCTTCCCCATGGTCGGCTTCACGGGCTTCGGCACGGCGGTGCTCTACTGGATCGCCATCTCGCTGCTCATCCTGCTGTCGACGTACATGGGCCAGTTCCTGGCGTTCGCGATGCCGAGCGTGGAGGTGGCGGCGATCATCGGCGTGCTCATGAACTCGATCTTCTTCACGTTCATGGGCTTCAATCCGCCGTCGGACGCGATCCCGGCGGGCTACAAGTGGCTCTACGAGATCACCCCGCAGCGCTACCCGCTGGCGATCCTCACGTCGCTCGTGTTCGCGGACTGTCCCAAGCAGCCGACATGGGACTCACACCAGCAAAAGTACATCGGCGGCGGCTCGCAACTCGGCTGCAGACCCGTGCGCAACACGCCCGTGGGCATCGATCACATCACCGTGAAGAAGTACGTCGAGAGCGTGTTCCACATGAAGCACGCCGACATTGGGTACAACTTCGCCATGCTGTTGCTCTTCATCGTGATCTTCCGCGTGCTCGCGCTGCTCTCACTGCGCTACCTCAACCACCAGAACAGATAAACTGGATAAGCTGCCCACAGGGCTTTCTTTACTGGTCTAACTTGGGTCAGCGCCAGTTGTTTACAACCACAACACAATGGTATGTGCTGAATCTCAATTTGCAACTCATGCGACTTCACAAGCATATTAAGAATCACTGTGTGCGGCAATCGGAAACCTCGCAGATGTATGAATGCCGCACAAGGCCTTTGTTTACCCTAAAATGCATGTCAAAGGCGACACCTTCTATTTGAAGCACTTTCAACACACATGCGTAATTACGCATAAATAAAACCAGGATGCGGTCGATTTAAACTAGGAAAACTAGGATAGCCAGTCAACTTTTTGCCCGTGTTGCCAGCTCACAGATCCAAATCCAAA
>JALBZB010000709.1:0-19910 GCA_038050625.1 Pythium sp. MPC-2022a | reverse complement strand
CCTCCCCAGCCCCACCCCCCACCCCCCCCCCCCTCCCGGCCCCCGCCCCCCCCCCCCCCCCCGCCCGCCCCCCGCCCCCCCCCCGTCACAAACACACGGCTAGCAGGCAGCAGCAGCGAGTTGCGGCACACGCGTCTCGCTAGCGACAGTCACCGCCGCTGTATCCTCCGCCGTCGCACTACGACGGAGCCACTCGAGTACATGGTCGTGGCCGCGCGCCGCGGCGTTGCGCTCCGCGTTGCTCGTCCACTTGAGCTCGCGGTGCTGGCGCAGCCACACGACGACGCTCAAGTGGCCGTTCGCCACCGCATTGTCAATCGCCAGGGACGAGCAGCCCTCGCGGCGGTGCTCGTGCAGCCACTGCACAACGGGCAAGTGGCCGGCGGCAGCAGCCCAGTCCATCGCCTGGGTCGTGCATCCTTCCTCGCGGTTCGCGTGCAGCCACTGGACGACCTCGAGGTGGCCCTGGCGCGCCGCGCAGTCCATCGCACGCGTCGTGCAGCCGTCCCTGCGGTTCGCATGCAGCCACTGGACGATGTCGAGGCGTCCGTTCCTCGCGGCTTCGTCCATCGCAGCCATCGACGCACGGTCGAGCGTGCTCTTGCTCTCGTGCAGCCACTGGATGATGGCGAGGTGGCCGTGCTCCGCCGCGATATCGACCGCCCACGTCTTGTTCTTGCGCTCTGGGAATGCGTGGTGAAGCCACTGCACGACTGCCAAGTGGCCGTTCTGCGTCGCAGCTTCAATGGCACGCTTCACGGCGTTCTTGCTGCGCAGACTCATGGGTGAGCGCATCGTGTGCACGCGCTCCAGTAGCGTGAGGTTGCCCGTCGCTGCTGCTTGCCAGAGCTCGTAGCCCAACGACGCGTCGGCGTACTCGCTGATCGTAGCGGCCACGTGAGAAAGCGCAGCGAGCGCGTCGCGCTCTCGACACAGGACGGCGACGCTCGCGAGCGGGGAGCTGGTGGTGGATGGTTGTGCTGTCATACTGGACAAGGCGCTGATGTGTGTGGACGGTGCTTCTGCTGGTGGTGGTAATGATAATAGATATAGAGCGCTTGTGGACTTGGACGCAAATGCAGGAATGCTAGCTCTGCCGGCATGCTTGCTGCGCCTGGCACGATCCGAAGGCGACCTATCCAAGCCGCCTTCGGATGTGTTAGAGTGTATCTGTCCCCGTTCTGTTTGGCTTCCGGACATGGCTTCATGGAGTGAAGCACTTCGGATCCATGGTGTCATGATTGGCTGAAACGCTGTCATCAAATTTCCTCCTGCGCAAATGATTGGTTGAAATATAATGTTCTCAGCTGAGGTGGTATGTTGAACATTTTATTTGAAAAAAACGATTGTATCCAGAAGAGAGTTTTTATAGTTTATGGTTTGTGAAATGTGTGAAATCCAGTTCGACTTTAAAGTCAGCCTCACGTATAATTTCTCTTGTTGCAACTTGCTTGGCAGCTTTACAAGCCTTGCTTGCTAACGCAGCCATTCGCTAATTAGCAGTCTTCTCTACCTTGAAGCATGCACACAAAGGGTTCGTTTAGCAATTCTAACGTTTAGGCTAAGTGGTGGTAATCATTTCCGCTCTCTCCCATTCGTCAAGGCCACTTTGACGCGCCGAGATCACAATTGGATTTTTGGCTCGGCTTTCATTGGCAATCTGGCAGTCGCAGGTCGCCACTACAAAGAAAAGAAGGAGATATTATAACAACCCTGTTCGGTTCGTTCATTCAAATTTCCCAAGAAAGTGCACTCAGAGTTTACGGGCGAGCGCTTGTGGGAGTAAACTTCAAGGAGGCACGAGCCGCTGATTGCTCCATGTGAAACATTAAATTGACGGCAACACAATCTACTGAACCCAACCGGTCAATGCACATTTGGATTGAGGTCTCGCCCCACAGAAATCTTATTCATGACTCAAACGTGTCAAATCTTCCGAGTTGTGTGGACGAACGGAGAGCTTCACCAGATTCAACATTGAAGAGAAAGGATTTGAGTGCTCGCATTGCGATTCGCATCCCATTTATCAAGAAGACCTCACCTACAACCTCAGATTACGGTTGATTATGGGGCACTGGTCGGGGCCTCCATTGTGATTGATTTATCATTTAATGTGAAAATGGATCGGAGATCTGTGTGCAATTAAGACTGGACACGCCACTGCATCATCACCCCCTCTGCTCTCGAGTTAATTCGGTGATGCCATGTGACGATGAGTGCGAACGCGTTTTCAAATAACTTTCTGCTCTTGCGTGTCTGTGCGCTCCCCCCGAAGCTACGGGTAATGACATGCTCGCATTGGACTGGAGTGTTTGCACTTGATCTTGAACTTCACCCCATCTGGGAGAAAGCGTGGCGACTTGAACTGTGCGGCGCAACTGCAGCGCAGACAGCATCCGCTCTGCATCGGTGTTAGGGAAAGCGAAACGCTGGGCGGAGCTGTCACTGACCTGCCGAGCTGCTGAACTCCTGACATTCCTCTCGAACTGGCACAAGTAGGTACTACTTTACTTGGAAAGTGATTCAATCAATGATAGTGAGTCAGGTACTTGGGTACACCCAACACATCCATCGCAATCGAGGCAGCCACAGACTCCTGTCGGCAAGGGGCACAAACTCCTCTCGCTTGCTCTGTCGGAGGCAACTAAAATGGAAAACGATCGATCATTTCTCTATTAACTTATCGAATAAATACACACAAACGGCGTTCGTGGTGGTCTCTACTGGAGCTGTTCGTAGCTTCTATTAGTACCAGCACTGCTCGTCGATGCGATCCGGGAGCCGGCGCTGCAGCGTTCGCTTGCTCTTCTCCCACATGGCTTTCGTCATCGGGATGTGCTTGCCGGCGACGACCGCGGTCTTGACGCGCGCGCCGGACAAGTGCGGCGGGATGCTCACAGGCGGCGTCACCACGCGCTTCATGCTACTGAAGCTGAAGCGGAACACCGTGTCGGGACACGTCACTCGGATACGCTGCTTGAGCTCGGCGGCTTCTCGCGAGAGCCCGTTCTTGATCAGGAGCTTGACTGGTCCTCGTGCGATGGGCACATGGCCATGAGCGTGAGCTTGGACATGAGCTTGTGGCGCGATGGAGCCCATGTGCGCGACGCCATGGTGCGTGAGCCACAACAGGCTGTGCGTGTGCGCATGCTGCTGCTGTCTGGTGCTGCTACTCTTGTTGCTCTTGCTGCCGTGCGTGCCACTCTCCGCCATGCGCAGCGGTGGCTTGGTGGACGACGTCTTGCCAATCGCCATTGCGTTCGTTCTGCTCTACTCTGTTGTCGAAATAAGAAATGATGGGATGGACGGACGCCCAAGCACGAGCGTGTGGCCCGTCTACTCTATTGACTCAGTGGTTCGCGCGCTCGCTCTCCGCCATTTGAACGGGCAACGAGTGCGCCGCCAGTGATTAACGACCCATCGTGGTGCTGCTGCTTTTTGTGTTGTCCCCTGGCTGGCGTGGGGTGGACAAATCACAATTGAATGTGACGCGGCAGAGGGTTGCCAATCATCCGGATAATTTGATTCGCATCCATTGTTGCAGGCTTTTATATTAGAAATGTTAACTAAAGCGTCCGGATAATTTTTGCTAATACATTTTCACAGGAATTAGAAACGCCTGTCACAGAGTCACATGGCTGGCTGTCGTCATGTGTTTGTGTGTCATCCAGCGCCGTCGGTGACTCAAGCAGTGGCGGCGGACGCTCACAATTGAGCTCTTCGCTTGCACGCGCACGCACGCACGTGCACTGTGCTGCGCCAGTGCTTGCGTCTCATTGCGAAACTGGATGCTTCTGTGCGTATTTCTGCGAAGCATTGCACTGATGGATGACGTGCGATTTGGTGGGTAAAGATCGTTCGTTTCCTTTCCTGGTGGTTTGGTGGTCGATGACGCAGGCGGTTGATAGGATGGCCAGGCGGACGCGAACGTTTTGAGACCTGAACATGGTCACAGGGTCTGTCCATATGGCACACAGTGTACAGTAATGCAAGGGATCAATCCGTTTTGTTGTGGGGAAAGTTGCTGTGAGCTGCTGTATTTCTTCTCATTACAGGATCTGTGCGCCGAGCCTACAGACAACTCTCCAATCGACAACATGACCATCACAAAAGAAAACGCAGTTCGAAATCGCAAGCCGGACATGCTCACAAAGCGAGCTGTTGGTCGACCATCTTCGAGACTTTAGACGTCACCATAACAGGACAAATACCCAGACTCGATGTGTTAGCCTAGTACTGCGCCATGGAGTCCAGGAGCGGGATGTCCGTGGCCTTCGACATGTAGTCGATGTACTCGCGGAGCTTAGTCGGCCACTTGAGGTCCTTCACAAGCGTCAAGCCGCGGAGGCGTCCAAATAGGTCAATGTCATCATAGCTGAGCGATTCGTTCACCGAGCGGTTCGAGTGGAACATGTCGGCGAGCTGCTCCATGAACTTGTTCGCTTTTTCAACAAGCTCCGGGGTCTTCGCGAGCGCATCTGGGAATGGGCCGATCGTCTTCTCCTTTTTGATGCGGTAGTACTCGCGCGACTCCTTCTGCGCAAACTCGGCGAAATGCGCAGCGTGGAAACGTGGATGGTAGAGCAAGCGGAAGCACTCGGCCGTGTCCTTGATCCACTGCTTGATGTCCTCGCGGTTCGCCGACTCCTTCAGCAGCACGCTGCCGCCGTAGTTCGTGTCCACGTAGCGCACGATGTCCATGCTCTCAGAGAACGCCTTGCCCGACGGTGGCTGCAGGATCGGCGCCTGCTTGGAACCCACGAGCCCAATCGGCGTTGCTTCGTCGTGGTTTGCGAGGAAGACCAGCTCGTGCGCGACCTTCTTTAAGCCAAAGATCATGCGCGCACGCACGCAGAACGGGCAGTGGTCGTAGATGTAGAGCTTTGGCAGCGCGACCGGCGTTGGAGCCGCAGGAGCACTCTTCTGGGTCGACTGGAACGCGCGCTGCGTCACGTAGAGCGAGGTGGCAGCAGCGCCGAGTGCGCCGCCGACAGTGAGCGCGACTCCGATCTTGGCCAGGTCCGACGACATAGTGATGCTGTTGTGAGCGGCTACAGATGATGCGGTAGCTCTTGATGAGGGTGTGGAAGTGGAGCGCGAGGCGATCTTGAGTTTCTCAACTGAAGCAGCAGCTTCACAAAAACCTGCGGCTGAGAACAACAGAAAGGATGAGGCAGGGATGACGGTTGCTCGAATGTTGCTTGAACGGCGCCACCTCCCTTGGGGAAACCTTCGGAAGACCAATGCCATCAATCTGGATTTTTCGATTCTGGGACAGAAAACGAGAAGCGAATTCCCACCCACCCACTGTTTTGCGATCAGCAAAACCCACTTTTTACGATCCCATAAAAAATAACACAGCTTTTTACACATCGTAAAATGATAATCATTTGAAAAGAGTATCACTGTACTTGTCATGAATTTGAACAGTTGATACTGTACGCTGTTGAACTTGCGCATTCATTTGAACATGTTACACTGTACAGACGTGTCCTCACACCAATTCCGCACTCGCTGACAAAGATACGAACGATGCTCGTCGCGGAGGAGACGACGGGCGCGTCGCCGCCGTCGCCTCAACCTCCTCCGTCTGCGCCTTCCGCACGCCCTCCGCTGTCACTCTCGCCACCACTGGCACAGACGCCAATCCCGCAGGTTGTCGTGGCCGAAGTGCCGAACCTCGGCATGCTCACGCACATGACCGCGATGTGCTGGGCCGCGGCGGAGGGCAATGTGGAGATGATGCAGAAGCTGCGCGAGCACGGCGCCGATGTGAACGCTGCCGATTACGATAAGCGGTACGTACGTGTGTGGTTAAATACCGTCTGGTGTTTTTCTATTTCGATGGCGTATGGAGGGAGTTTGTATGGACTTGCTTGTTTACTTGCGTGTGTTTTGTTTGCAATTTATAGTACACCGCTCCATATCGCAGTGAGCGACAACCAGCTACAAGCAGTCGAGTATCTGCTGCAGTGTGGCGCAGCGACAGAGGTGATCGATCGATGGGGCAGGTCACCCGTCGATTGTGCTCTAGAAACCAAGAACGCAAAGATCCTGCAGCTGCTCGAGCGCGCGCAATACAATTCATCAAGCCACAGCAACCGCACATTTCTCTTTAATGACCAAAACACGCCTCGCTCGCTGCAGCGTCGACAGGTGAATCACATGAGAAGATCGCGCTCAACTACGGATCTGGGATCGTTCTTCCGGGCGATCGAAGAAGGAAACACGGAGCGCGTCAAGCGCGCATGGTTCGATGGACTCGAGCTCGATATTCAGGACAGACTGGGTAGAACGTCGCTCCACATTGCAGTCGAGAATGCGAAAATCGGCATGATCGAGCTCTTGCTCTCGGCAGATGTCAACACGAATGTGCTCGATGACCAGGGACGCACGCCGCTGAGCATCGCAGTCGAGAGACAGTTTTACACGATTGCCGAGATGCTGCGCAACCACCAAAAGCAGAAACTCGTCATTCAGGCGAAAGACGGCGAGGACCAACAGCAGGTCGCCCAGGCTTTCCGTGCAACTAAGCGCGGTGATCTACAGGAGCTCAAGCAACTCGTCCCGGAGCTCGTGCACCCAGACGTGCAGGATTACGACTTGCGCACGCTGCTGCACATTGCGAGTGCAGAGGGGCACTTGGGCATTGTCAAGCACTTAGTGGATTGCGCTGCAAATGTGAATCTACTAGATCGATGGGGCACGTCACCGCTCTCTGAAGCGATTGACTTTGCACACAACAAAGTTGCGAGGTTCCTCATGGCGAACCACGCCAACGAAAGCGGGAACCGGGCGACAATTGCGGTCGATCAGATTGATAACATCACGCTGAACGCTGCCTTGGAGTTTACTCTCCGAGTGGTGACCAGAGTAAGTGTGTCTCTGTTGTTGGTGGGCTTTGCTTGGTATTTTGAAACGAGGCTCTAACATCTTGGACATCGTTGCCCGACTGTGCTAGAAACGATGGTTGATGGGTCAGGTATACTGCCCCATGACGGAAGAAGGCGGCAACTGCGTGCTAGTCGCACATGGTGTCTGGCACAGAAACGATACGTTGCTTAGCCGCCGTGCCACTGCTACCGGTGGTAGTGGTGGTGGAGGTGGTGGTAGCACTGACATGTTGATGCAATCTCCACCATCGTCACCGACATCACGAAATGGCACTGGAAGTAGCTCGCTTTGGTTGGATCCGATCCAGATGTTCCGGAAAGTGGGCTCGCTCATGATGATCGATCCGGGACAGGGTCACACAGGTAGTGTCTTCAGTGGACAACACCCGGAATGGCTCAACCTGACAAATGCGCTGCAGTCCCACTTCTTCTTACTACCACATGCACGACGAGCAGGAATTCAAACGATTGTGTCAGTGCCGATGATCTACAAGATGTCGACAATTGCTGTATTGTCGTGGTACTCGGACGAGGTCATTCCGGAAGAGCCGCTCGAGTTACAGAGGATCCAGAGACTGCTTCGATCCGTGATGATCATGTCCACACTTCGCTTAGAGGTGCTCTCGACAGTCTCTTCACCGACTGGTACAGTGCACATCCCGCGATTCCAATACTGTCAGTCGCTTGACACGGCGCTGACCGCAAACGGCGAGTTGATCGATCCCAATGCAACCGACGAGGACGGTAAGTGCATAGATATTGCAACCCTAGATGTTCGCATGAGTACTCACTGCTCTGTGTTGCAATATCATGGTGGTCAATAGTGGCTATCGGTGATTCATTCCCTCTCGCGCTAGAATGGGGGCTTTTTGATATGGTGGACAAGCTCGCCACGTCTATGAGCAGCGAAGACCACTCTGCGGTCATTTCTCTGCTTCGATCGATCGTAGCGCTGCTTCGCAACGGATTCTTCCGAGATGCTTTGAATGACGGTGACTCTCCGCGAGGTTTCTCCACCCGTGATCAAACGCCAGAGGAAGTTGTTTCGGCGTGCAACGGTGCTATCCGAACGAAGCGGGAGCTGCTCGTGCATCTGAGATACTATTTGCAGTATCTTTACAGCGTCAGTCCGACGGAAGGCACAATCTTCATGGACGCCAACTCACTTGTGCCGCAGGTCAACAAGTACATGGACGGTGGTGGTGGTGAGTCCGACCGGAGCCAAAGTGAGTTTTCTGCTAGCAAACAGCAAGCAGTTCAGCCTCCAGCGTCAAAACCTGAACCTGCTGAGGAGAAGACTGCCCCTGCTGCTGTGGAATGCGTCTTGTGCAAGTACAATGTTTCAGGTACGCTTCCCAATCTTCATTGACACTTCATGGATGATAATGATATGTGAGATCTGATTGTGTACTCTACATTTCTTTCAGGACACATTCATCCGGGAAAAGCACCAGCAAAGGCTTCTCCAGCGAAGCCAGCTCCAGTGCTCACTGCAGCCAGAAACTCTACATCTCCTGGTACGACATGTGCTTAAACGCGTTGACTATGGGAATGAGATGAATGAAAGAACTAACACTTGATGATTGTCAAAACCAGATGATGGATACTTCGGTGTCCCCGGGAACCCCAAGTCACCAGTTTATCGAGAAATTCACACGGTTTGTGATATTTTATGTCTCTTTTCGTTTGAAAGTTGGTGTTGTTGCTAACTGAAGCTTTGCGGTGCTTTAAACAGCTTTTGGACAAATTTGAAGCCCAGTACGATGCTTTTGGGCGTAAAGCGGCGTTGTCAGACCGCTACTGGGACGGCATCAAGCAAGGAGCATTCACGTCCAGTGACTTGTACGACGCAATTGGCGCAGCTCACGAAACGCCACTCAGAAGATCATCGTCTGGTGCACAAGCTGACCCACGGAAGCGCCTTCTGGAGGTGATTAACGAAGTCATGCAGGATTCTTCCTGCTTGATTTCATACGACCAGCTGATTTCAATTCACAAATGCCTGCTTTCAGAGTCTAGCGGTCAAGCCGGCGTCATCCGGTCGAGTGCTGCAGTTGGATACGCGTCTCCGCGTATCTACCGCGTGTTCCTCCCTGTGGGCGAGATTGAGGACGCGCTTCAGAATTTGATTGCAACAATCAATGACTCGGAGCGCTGGAAGCAGCGGCCGCTTTTGTGCGCCTACTACGCGTTCGCGGTACTCGTGTTCTACATCCATCCGTTCCATGACGGAAATGGTCGCAGTGGACGACTGCTCTGCAATTTGATCGCGAAGAAGTTTGGGTTCCCGTCTTTGCTTCGTGCTGCCGATAAGACGATCGAGGTTGCCGAGTTTCTCCAGAAAGCGGTGATTACCATGGAGACGATTCAAAACAGCCGGCGCCAAACTCGCCAGTCGCGGATCCTCTCGGCGCGGAAGGAGAACTCGTCCATGTGGTTTTAAGAGAGAGAGAAGCAACGAGAAGGACAAAGTGTGCAAATACGCTGGAGTAGCCAAGCAACCAAACAGCCAAGGTAGAAACTGCTTTTGACAGCCTTCAACCTAGAATGTATAGCGAATCTAACCGAAGACTTGCATTGGTGCTAACGTACTGTAGACTGTGTGGCCATCGAACAATTGGCTGACAACGAACGCCAGTGGAGGCCGGTTGAAGTCAATGCGAACAAGCATGAACGCTTTGCAGATCAAGACATGCACAAGGTTTGTCTGTTTGACAATAGACCAGTTCAGAGACATCGACTTGCGCGAGTGGCTGAGAATGGCAAAGTGCTGATGGCACAGGGCAAGCGAAGGCAACAAACAAACACACCGCAAGTGATGTACCACCCTTTCTTTGCGCAATCTGAAATCCAGTGAACAGCCGAGGTTCAAGTTGAAGCCGTTGTCACCAGAAACAGTGCCGCTCATCAAATCCCAAAACACGGTGAGTATCTCAACTCATTCCGAATTCCAGTCGATAGCCGAACGCATCATCTTTTGATGCTCCTTGAGATAGTCTCACCCTGTTTCGCAAAGCTGAAGCAGAGTCAGAGGCGATTTTCGGATGGCATGGTGTCACTTTTCAATCTGATTGACAGGACATCGTTCGTAGCGTGGGCGTTGCTACTTCACGGACAGGACGACACCAGCATATTCCAGACAAATTGTGTTGCGCGTGCGATAATGCGTACAGCACCTACTGAGCGAGAGCGGGATTAGGCTCATGAACCAATCTTGACCAACCCAACGAGTGTCCTCAGCCGTATCCGGTATCCGATGCAGGTGAAGGCATCGCGAAATGTGTGCACCTCGTGACCCTCCTGTTGCCGGTGCTACTTACATATCTTTGAATCTCCAATCGGTCCGTCAGCCTTGACGTGCACCTCTCCGCGCCCTTGATTGTTGCCGGTTGAACATCCTCCAATATCGAATCAAGTTGCCCCAGCTGGATCACCGCAGAGGGAGCTGCTGAAGCACGAAGCCAAACAGTCACGAAACGTCACGATTTCAACTTGAGAAACAGAACACTGGCACAAAGCATGAATCAAGTGGACAGGACATCTTCAACCTCCCTATCGGTGGACACTTTGAAGCCAATGGGTGGGAGCGCCAGCATCTATCTCTACAGTGGTGTTTCGGTTGGTGATCTGCTTGGAAAGAGATCGAACACGCGAAGCAGAAAGCTGAGAAGCAAGACAAGGCAAGGCGATGTCCTCGAGTTGGAGAGGAGACTGGAAAACGCGCGAGAAATAAATCAAGTGGGTGGATGGCACGTTTAATCTGAGCAATAAACCGACAGCCGCAGCCACTGGACTCCAAGTTGGCTGGTTAGAATGCGCAGCACTGGTGTCTCATCCACATATCGATCCATCAGTTGGATGCACCCAGCTGTTGTAGTGGAGTGCAACGTACCACTCTGTCTCGAGATGGCGTCGAATCGACGCCACTGCTTCATCAAGTAAACATGCTGCAGCATGGGTGCCAATGTGCTGGTGAGTTCCTCTGTGCCCACTCCGCCTCTCGCAGTCCGCTTGCCTCCCACGACTCTCACTTTTGGTTTTGCCATCAACGACGTACCCAGCTTCATCAGAATCCCACTTGATAGGGCAACGATGGGAATCAATTCGCTGGTGCTGTGCGTGCTCGCAGTGCTCTTCCAGGTGCTCTACTCAGTGGATGCCCAGACGCTCGTCAAGGCGAACGATGGCACTGGCATCCACATCTATTACCGCACTGGCTGGACGGCTCCGTACATCCACTACACCACAGGATCTGGCTGGACGACCTCCCCAGGTGTCAAGATGACCCCAAGCACGGATACCACGCAGTTTCCCCCAGCTCTCGGCTGGTTCAAGTACGATGTCGCCGCCCCAGCGACCTCGCTTGAGTTTGTGTTCAACAACGGCGCCGGTACCTGGGACAACAACAACAACGCCAACTACAAGGTTGCTTCCGCTGGCACCTGGTCGCTCACGAGCACGGTGAGCACACCTCCGACCGCTGCTCCAACAACGGCACCAACGCCATCGCCAACTCTGTCCCCGACACCAGCGCCGACTCCAGCGACAACGCCAGCCGCAACAAGCACAGTGAACATCCGCATCTACTTTCGCACCGGCTGGACTTCTCCATACATCCACTACAACCAGGGTTCAGGCTGGACAACCTCCCCAGGTGTTAAGATGACAGCGAGCTCCGACTACGTGCAGTTTCCGCCTGAAGAAGGCTGGTTCAAGTTCGACTTTGCCGCTTCTGCTACTTCCGTGGAATTCGTGTTCAACAACGGCGCTGGCACCTGGGATAACAACGGCGGCAGCAACTACAAGATCAGCTCCGCGGGCACGTACTCGTACGTCACGAAAGTGAGCACTCTCCCGACGCGCGGCTCGTGCTGGACGTGGGAGGGGCTCGACCAATGTCAGACCAGTTCACAGACCGACTTTCCCGACTCAGACGAGGCCAGAAAGTGGCAGACGCCGCCGCGCAACTCGGCAAACTGGTCGCTCGAGTACCAGGACTACCGGTGAGCCAACCGTCTATTCAAGCTTGTTTATGGTTAACATTACCCAACTTGACTAACTTGTGTGTGTGTGCCTTCTGTGACATGATTCTATTTAGTTCCCTCACTGGCTATGCGCACGTGGTGTACACGACCGACCGCCTCTCGGCTACTGTCACTGCCCGCACGTTCCTGCGCGCGAGCGCCACTTGCACGTACACCTTCAATAACGCCGTGCAGTCATCTCCCCAGTTCACCGCCACGAGCGCGCTCAAGGTGGACTTGCTTATCAAAGTGGACTGTACCGCTGCCTCTAATGGCGAGAAGTGGAGTCTGGGACTCGACCCAGTCAACTTTGTGTGGCAGGCGAACGCTGTGAACCAGCCAGTGGGTATGGAGAACGGACAGCGCGGTGCCGTGGTCGACTTCTTTGGCTGGCCCTACAAGGACATTGAAGAGGAGTGCAAGGATTTCTTGGGCAAGGCCGGATATATGGGCGTCAAGATCCCGCCGCCGCAGGAATCGCTTTTCTCGAACCAGTGGACGTTTGAAGATCAGCGCAACCCATGGTACATCACGTACCAGCCCGTGAGCTACCGTCTCTACTCGCGCCTGGGTTCGCGAGCGGAGTTGCGGTCGATGATTCAGACATGCCGTGCGAACGGCGTGCGCGTGTACGCAGATGCGGTCGTGAACCACATGGCGAGCGGCGGCAACGACGTCTACGCGGCGCACCGCAAGGATAACGGCAACAACCAGTGCGCGAAATGGTCCGCCAAGTCCAGCACCAAGGGTTCGCCCTACTTCACGCACTCGTACGCGTACATCGGCAACGCGCACACTGGTCAGCGTCCCGCGATGGAGTACCCAGCGGTGCCATTTGGGCCAACGGATTTCCACTGCGAGCGCACTACGGGCAACGCCAAGGACCCTTTCTACATGGAGCACCAGTGGTTGTTGGGACTCTCGGACCTCAACACGCGTCGCCCATACGTGCGTGAGCGCATCGCGCAGTATTTTGTCGACCTGCTCGGCATCGGCGTCAGTGGTCTTCGCGTCGATGCGATTAAGCACATTGGACCCACCGACGCAGCTGCGATCTTTGGGCTGCTCAGCAAGTACATGGGTGGCAGCTTTCCAGCGGACTTTGTGTCCTGGGGTGAAATTGTGATCAGTGACGACGCGAACGTAGTCGCGTGCGACCCGAGCTCGAGCTACAACTTCTACACTGGGCTCGACGCCAAGTTCCTCGCCGAGGGCATCTCGCAAAGCGACCTGAACAAACTCAAGCTCTGGTCCTGGGACTACCCGAACAACTTTCCGCTCTGCGGCTCGTGGATCCTGCCAGCGTTGCGCTTTGTGATCCAGAACGACGACCACGACCAGCAGCCCGCGGACTCGGTGACTCGCCTCATGGGCGACAAAGGTTCCGTACTTGTGCGCGACAAGGACGTGAACAAGCACCGCGAGTTTGAGAAGTTGCTGTTCACCCGTACGGACGCAGACTGGAAGATCCGCGTCGTACTGAGCTCGTACACGTTCTTCCCAGACGGCTCGAACGGATTCCCGGACGGGTTCTCGGACTGCGCGGGCTTTGACACGTCGCTGGGCAACAAGTGCCTCAAGGGCGTACCGTACGAGAAGGCGTTCCGCGCGGGCTCCTGCGGCTACACTGTCGAGAACTTTGTCGGCGGCAAGTACACGCGCGTGCACCGAGACCTGGGTATTGTGAACGCCATGCGCAGCTGGATCGGCAACCTCTCTGCGGTGACTGCTGCCGATGTCGGCATTACTGGCACATGCTAAGCTAAAGAAACGAGAAAAAAATACATACAGGATGTGAACTTGGCATTTCGCTTCAAAAGCCATCCTTGCGTACGCACGTTCTATTATGCTAGGCAACATCTGGTTGAGTTCTACGACTGCTAGCTTACGTTCAGCCCGGAGAACTCATGCCGTAGTTCCAGTAGAAGCTGCGTGAATTGGAGGTAGACTAGACTCGAGCGCGGTTGGCTCTGGCAATAAGTACTGCGAGTGTGAGATAGAGACGACGCATAGCGTAAACACATTAAAAAAAAGCGCGGCCACTGCAGATAGAAGGATTATGGGTGGGTCCTCCCAAACTTCTAACGATCAAAGACTTTTAAACAGCGAGTGGGAATTTCAAACACACACATGGTGGCGCTGGAAGATCTTCTGGGCGACGTGTGGCCAGCGATCGCACGCTGCCTTACGGGCGTCGATCTCTTTGACCTCGCGCGTGAGCCGATGGAGCTGGTAGCTACTCCCCCAGGACGCCTACTGGCGCGGACGTCTCACAACCAACGAGGAGCAAGGCGATCGCGAAGGGGCCGCCACCTGCACTGCGCTCCAGCAATACGTCCGTGCGTTCTCGCTCAAGTTCCAGGGACTCTGCAAAGATGGCGCAACTGCTGCTTCTGCTGCATGCACCGCTCGCGGCTCGTGCGCCAGAGTGTCGTTGTTCGATGCCCGGGCTATCCGAGAGGACACTCTGTTTGCCTTTGACACCTGGTTTTGTCTCCTGGGAGGGAGTGATGATGGCAAGAGTGCAATGCACACTGGCGGCATCCTATTCGGCGCGCAGTTCGTTTCGTACGACGACAACCGGTGGTCGTACTACCATCCGCAGTTTGTCGTCGTGAGCTCCGATCGAAAACTCTACTGTTCGGTTATCGCCGAGACCTGAGATCGCCTCCAACTTGGAGATCAATCGCTGGTACAACCTCACGCTCTTCTACAACCAACAAGTGCGGGGAGTGTTCCTGGACGGAATGCTCGTGAGTACGTTGCGCACAGAGCTGCGCCACGAGTGGTAGCGGCTGGGTCCCACCCAAGTGGGCACTGGCTGCATCACAGCTGGCGAAGATCAGCAGTTCCCAAAGCCGCGTCGCTGTGGATGGCACCCGTTCAACGGACTGATCGACGAGTTCCGAATATGGAAGCGGGAGCTCTCGAGCGAAGACACTCAGGCTCTGGGCCAGGGACAAGCGGAGCTGGTACGAGCCGAGCCAGACTATCCGCTGAAGAAGCCACACCACCATTCGCCCAGCTACTCTCCAAAGAACACGCGTCGAGTTAGCTGCTCTCGACCAAAGGAGCGGAGAGTGGAGCTGCCACTGTCCTGCCAAAGCCCAAGCAAGGCAGGCGTGAAGGGAGAGAGTGATGGCTGTGAGCCAGAAAAACTGTCTTCCTCTGGCAAATCTGGTCGATGTCGACGTTCTGTGAAGCGTGCGTTCGCGAAGCTGCGCTTCTGGTCGAAGCCGTTGGACACGCAAACTGTTGCTCCATGATGCCCGACTTGAGCAAATCCACAGATCCCGAGTGTTGTGGGAAGGATCGCAGTCCAAGAACTACAAGAGCGTGCATATGGCTGAAGGTGATAAATGCTATAGAACCTACCTTCTCTGGGTTCATCATAGCTTTGCCTTCGATGCTACAAAGTGGAACTGGTGCGTTGGTGCACCGAAACATACACTTGCAAGCAATCACGGCAGGCGCCATTAAGCGCTGAAACAGTGGACTTATGTTTATTGTGCGTCGATAGAGCCGCAAGCCCAGTGCCATGGGAACCGCATCCAAATTGTTCAAGTACACGAAACACTCCGGAAGAGAAATGAGCGACTCGGCTCCCACGTGGATCTGCGCAATACACACTGGAGTGCACCCGTATACTGGCGACACCTTCTTCAACAGCAGATCGCGACATCCAATTGAAATCTCAGCCCCGCTCCTGTGCAACCGGCAAATTCGTTCAGCAAGAGCGTTTGGGCGTACTGATGTCCCTCTCGCGTCCGGCTGCCAAGCGAGTTTAAGACGTACTCGCGCTGCGCTTTTCGTTCGGAGGGTATTATCTTCTCTTTTCCTCCTTCTCGCGAGTGTTCGTCTCAGAAAATCTTGCAGTACCCTTGGAAGAGCGTGCTTGGCTGGGATTTGCTGCTTGGAATCGAGCTACTACGGCACGCGACCATCCACCCTTTCTCTCAAACGACCTCCTCGCCCTGAGTGAACGAGAAGATCGCGGATGCCCAGACGTACGCTTCTCAATCTGCTCCGATGAATCACTGGACATACGAGATACCGTTTAGCTTCAGCAAGCCGTTCGGAGTATCCAGGATGATCGTGTAGCGCTTTCGATAGCTGAACTTGGCCAGAAACTATCTCTGTTGTTGTTGTTGTATAACAGCATCACCCACCACACCTTAGAGAATTGCATGGTAGGTTGAGAAAACGTGATATCAAAGTGGTAACTCGTACCTCAAAGTGGTAATTGGAGGTGTGCACCACCGCGCTTACCTTGACTGTCCTTCGCCACAGCGAATCACCAACTGCACGGACGCTACAGCTCAGCGGGGTATTCATTCACAAGCCCACCACCGGACCACACGCTGGATCCTATTTGAGTCGACTCATACATCCAACGGAATCCGCGACCGCCAACCAGGACGGATGCGAGAACCTCAACTCGAACTCCGCATGCATTTGCTGGACACGAAGCCGCCAGTGCGTGATGAGCTCAACCTCTTGACTCAACACAGGGTTGTTGCAGAAAGACTCCTTCTGCTCGTCTCACAGTATATCAGGGCTCTGTTAGATTTCAGTACAGTTGCGCAGTTGACAATGTTAGTGTGCACTCAACCTAGCAACCTATGGTGGTTGTTCTCCCCATGGACTGACTACCCAACATAAAGCTCATCCTAGTCAACTGTGGTTGAAAAGCGTCAATGAGGAATGAGGGATAGATGTCCAGGAGTGATGTAGCATATCCCAGCACAGAATCCTCGCATCTGGAAACACTAATGTACGAACATACGAGGGCGGTGGTGTCTGGGGTGCTATACGAAAAACCAGCGAGCCAGCATAAGGGCTAGTTGCTCTGAGTCGCGTGTTCGCATGGAGCGGCGTCATCCTGTTGGGCGGGCCGCTCAGGTTGTACCGGAGATCCATGTCTTGATCGCTCTCCATTTGCTCAAGTGCTGATACTGCCCGTGCTGAATCTGGTTGTGGTGGGACCAAAACATTCTCTGCTGAAACTGATACTGGCACATGAGTTGTTGGTACTGGCACCAGTTCCGTTTACCGTTCTTCCCCATCTCGAGTGTACTTTACGAGTTTCTTTTTGAGGACCGAGTAGCCAAGTCCGAGTAAAGACGCAATCAAAGATAAACCTTACTTCTTCTTGTGTTGTTCTCTTCTCGAGAACTTCCCGCTGCGGATGAGGATAAGCGCCGTGACGAATTCATCATCAGTGAGGTCGTGGTGTTCCTTCCGTGGCTCCGTCTGCGGCTGCGTCTCTGGGCTACGGCGCGCGCCGCTGCGGCTACGACTACGACTACGGCGTGCGTTCTTGGACATGCTGCTACAAAAGAAGTAGGTAGGAGAAAGTAGGCGAATGGAAGAAGGTGGTGGCGCGAAGGAGAACAGTGAGCACGCATGTTGAAAGGATGGCTAGATGGGCAAAACTGTTTGATGGAGAATTCCCCTCCATTCCGAGCCATTTGCTATTGAAAATTCCCCTGCTTCCAAAACCTAGGTATCAAATTTAAGCCTGATTCGAGTGGGGAGTTCTCAATAGCAAATGGCTCGGAATGGAGGGGAATTCTCCCTCAAACAGCAATTGGCTCGCATCACAAATTAACAGCATGTGCTGTCAATTTGAGAAGCAGACATTCACATATAGAGTAGTTTATTTGCAAATTTTATGCACTCCTTTCGTGCAACATCACAACCTTTGTGATCACGCTTCTCATTTGTCATCATTTTTTGGAGCAAGCAGCATGAGCTTCCTGTTAGCGGAAGACGACCCACAGGAGACGCTCCAAGTGGCGCTCGCGTTCATCGACGCCTGCGAAGATGGCGACGACGACCCTCTCACAACCAGCAGTAGGAGCATCACCACCACTTACAGCAGTCCAACGAGTACCAGGTCAAAGAGCAGCGGCAGCTTCGACAGTCCAGCGAGCCAGTCCAGTACGAGCAGCGCAGACCAAGACCAGCGCACAAAGTCCGCTGGCGATTATCATGCTGATAGTAAGAGCGTTCCGTTCGCAGACGCGATTGCGGCTTTTGTGTTAGCCAGTGGAGCGCAGCAGCAGCAGTACCAGAGACCTCAGTCTGGGTCACGGCCTGGGACGATCAAAAACAATGGGGACGCCGTGAGACGCAGTCGCGCGAAGAAGAGAGCCGAGACAGACTTCCTGCGAGAGCAGGTCGCGCAGCTAGAGGCGACGTTGAGCGAGTTGCAGTGCACGCGGCGAGCGGAGAACAGTCCACTGCAGGCCTATCTCCAGCAGATGCGGACGAGAAGCGATAACAGTGGCGAAGAAGAATACGGAGACAACCAACCCCACTTTACGGCGATCCAGCCGAAAGCGCCAGTGTCGCTCTGGCTGGAGATGGCGATCTTCCAGGCGCAGGAGAGCAAGAAGGCTCAGTTACTAAACGCGGAGCTCAAAGAAGTAGTGAGCAGGCAGTTCAAGCTCGCCAAGTCGCTCGAAATCCTGCTGCTGAACAAGAAGGCGAGCCAATTTGTGAGTATAGCTTGTGTGTGTTTGCTTATTGTTATTAGGAATCTATCAGGGCTCATGGCTTGAATGCTTGTGTGTGCGTGTAGGGACTCCACTTACTGCGAGACGAGCAAAAGCACTTCCTTCACAACAGCAATGCCGCGTTGACGCAGGAAGCCAACGTCGTAGCGCAAATGTGGCAACGCGTGCAACAGATCTACTTGGAGCTCGACTCGGCCCTCAATCACCAGTCCTGGATCGATATCGCTGACTCCGTGGTGTGCTCCAGTCAATTGCGGCTCGATCCAGTCGCTGGTGCTGTCACTGAGCTGCGCATGAACGCGCCACTGCGATGTGGCTTCCACCAAGCTGCGGAGATCCTGTGGCGACGAGTACTGGAAACCAGCGACGTGATCCAGACGCCACATTACTACATGCGGGTACGAATGAACTCTAACCGTGTCCTTAATTGTGAGCCTATCTAAATGTACAAACCTTCCTTCTCGAATCTGTGCAGAGACAGCGACTGACGGACACGAGCTGCCAGAAGAACTACACGATGATCCTCGACGGCCCGGACGGAGTCATCGAGCTGCACGGCATCTCGTACGTCGAGATTTTCAGCGGCGTCGATCGTGACGCGTACACGTGGGCGTCCACGATCCTGTGCACTCAGGGTGGCGAGGTGTTCCACGAGAAAGGGTGGATCGTTACCTCCTCCCAGGCGAATTCTTCATCGTCAAACAACTACGCGGTCGATCAGTCTCTTTTACGAGGCTACCACCAGGTGTCCAGTGGTTCGAGAACAGATGAAGCGACCTCCCCACAGACGAAGCACCAGCGGGAGTTCATCCTCAAGACGCTGGGCAACCGAATACGCGCGTTCCAGCAGTTCATGCAGGACATGCTGCTGCACGAGTTCGCGGGCTTCCGGATGAAGACACCGCTGCTGCTCAGCGGCGCGGCGTCCTGTCAGTGCTGGTAGAATGAATACAGGGTAGGAGTGAGTGGTCGTGGTGATTATTTGGTGTAGATGGATGGATGCGTTCGTTTGAATTTTCACCCGTATTAGGTCAAATCGTGGTTACGTGAAAGCGTCGAAAGACACCTGGGACGTTCGTTCCCTACCGACGTAGCACCACTGATTGAGCCTCTGGCCCTTCGAAGGTACGCGGGGTGACCCTCGCCTCGGGTCATGCTCGTCGCCACCTTCCAGATGTTCGACGCGGCGTTCGTATCTCGGTTCCACAGCCTGGAGCAGGACTTACACCTGACCAGCCCGTGACGCGAGATATTGCCGCTCCTGTACGGTCGAGGGTTCTCGCAGACCCGAAACGTGGTACACTCGTCCTATTTGCACGCGCTGCACCTGGAGCTAGTGCAGAATTCATCGACCAGGTACACGCCGTAGCCCGCCTTGCGAAACATTGTCCTGAAGTCCTTGCCCTTGACGGGCTCTGTGAACCTGCGGTGCTGCCTCTGATCCCAATCCCCTATCGCGACTATCGTTTCTG